>JABWDQ010000184.1:3006773-3218238 GCA_014839995.1 Xenentodon cancila | reverse complement strand
TACATATATATATATATATAGTATATACTATACATATATATATATACATATATATATATATATATATATATATATTTATGTATGTGTGTGTGTTTGTTATTGTTCATTCGGTGGGAGTTTGTGTAAATGTATTTGTTGTGTTTTGGACCCTCCTCAGTAGGTTCTTCTGATTAAGTGCCTACATAAGAGGGTTTTAAAAGGGAGATGCTGTTGTACCAAGGTGAGGTCACAGCAAATAAATGTTAACTGTTGGAGCTTCAAAGTAGTGCAAGTCTCATGCTTCTTTACCTAAAATATCATGTTATTATCGGCCAAACGGACACCATCTAAAGGTTAAGATGGAGCAACTCAGACAACTTTCTTAATTTTCCTTTTCCGTCCGTTTACTTCAGAAACATGCATTTAGTTGGCAGACACTCACGTAGATAAGTTAAAAAATCAGGTTGAAAATCTTCACAATGCAAAAAACAAAAGAACACAAAAATATAATGTAAAACACAGATATACTTGTTTAACGAAAAGCTATAAGCTACAATGCTGAGACAGGCCTACTGCTGCACCTGCAGCTACACTGGTTAGTTTATTAGACTTCAACATTTCTTAGCAACAAATCTGTGAACTTGTAATCATTTTGAACATAAAAACTGCTCTCCCACCAGCAGCTTCCCTGGAGATGGTCAGTACTGTATGTGTGGCCCTTTTCCTCTACCTTTCCAGCTCCACCTGAGCTCTTTCAGCAGGTGCTCACAGCAGTGTTGACAGATACTCAAAACCAAATAATCGTACAGGGAGGCCCAAGCGATCGTATTTCACATGAAATTATCGGATGGTACAGCGATGAGGAATGAGAAATGACTTTGTTGATGGGGTGGGGCTAAGGAGGCGTGTCTGTGTGAGAGAAAAGTGAGGATAATGTAAATAAAACATGACAAAAAAACAGTTACAGTGCAAACAAATGAATCTGCGTAATCTGATTCCAAATCAGACTAATAGTGAATAACAGCCATGAAAAAATGTCAGGGGATTCCTGACCTGATGCAGGTGCTTCACCTGTATCTCAAGGATAAGGGACACTCTCTTGAGGATAACGACAGAGGGTTTA
The DNA here is from genome assembly GCA_014839995.1 of Xenentodon cancila. Taxonomy (NCBI): domain Eukaryota; kingdom Metazoa; phylum Chordata; class Actinopteri; order Beloniformes; family Belonidae; genus Xenentodon; species Xenentodon cancila. Next base: position 3,217,136 of record JABWDQ010000184.1, on the reverse strand, counting down.
AGAGGGGGGGTTACACGCCAAACCTGCAGCCACACGCCGGGCCTGCAGTCACACGCCGGGCCTGCAGCCACACGCCGGGCCTGCAGCCACACGCGGGACCTGCAGCCACACGCCACACCTGCAGCCACAAGCTGGACCGGCAGCCAAATGCCAGACCTGCAGCCACATGCCACACCTGCAGCCACACGCCACACCTGCAGCCACAAGCTGGACCGGCAGCCACACGCCGGACCTGCATTCACACGCCACACCTGCAGCCACAAGCTGGACCGGCAGCCAAATGCCAGACCTGCAGCCACATGCCACACCTGCAGCCACACGCCACACCTGCAGCCACAAGCTGGACCGGCAGCCACACGCCGGACCTGCATTCACACGCCACACCTGCAGCCACAAGCTGGACCGGCAGCCACACGCCACACCTGCAGCCACAAGCTGGACCTGCAGCCACACGCCACACCTGCAGCCACAAGCTGGACCGGCAGCCACACGCCACACCTGCAGCCACAAGCTGGACCGGCAGCCACACGCCACACCTGCAGCCACAAGCTGGACCTGCAGCCAAACGCCAGACCTGCAGCCACATGCCACACCTGCAGCCACAAGCTGGACCTGCAGCCAAACGCCACACCTGCAGCCAAACGCCAGACCTGCAGCCACATGCCACACCTGCAGCCACAAGCTGGACTGGCAGCCACACGCCCCACCTGCAGCCACATGAATCCTGTTAAGGATCTGTCAACAACTTGCAGTTGTTGACAGATCACGCACGCACGCACGCACGCACGCACGCACGCACGCACGCACGCACGCACGCACGCACGCACGCACGCACGCACGCACGCACGCACGCACGCACGCACGCACGCACGCACGCACACATTATTTATTCTGTATATGAAGTTGTGGGCCATATTATATCGTCCTTCTCTCCTGTGGTTTCTGTGACTCTTCTTCTCCTTTGGTCGTGTGGATGATGTTTTTAGTTTTCATCACTTGGTATCCTTAATGCCACAACACTTCTGTATGTGAGAAGGATTAGAAACATTACAATGTAGTAAAAACTGTGCCAAATTGTTTTTGAAGTCAGCTCTGACTTGCAAAAGTGGATGTTCATTAACAAATGAAATGCAGCTGACCAAAAATACAAAAAACAAAAACAAAACATGAAATAGTTTAGGCTAATGTCTGCAAAGAAATAAAAGGCGAAAGCCAAAAATAAAAACTCAGCTCGCCACAGCAGTAGTGGTATATGGTATATTTGTCTGGTCTTCAGGTGGGACTCATCTGGCATTTCTTTCACAATCTTCCTCAGACTCCACCCACGTACTCTCAGTCCTGCCAGTATCTGTTGATGAAGCCCCCTCATCCCAAAACTTTCCATCCTCGCTGCTCAGCTTCTAGTTTGGCATATCCAAGCTTTTCCTATCATAGGCTTCCTCTATTGAGCTGTCCAGGGAACTGTCAGTTTAATAAGGTAAACCATTCCTGACTAAAAACACACTAAAGTATAAAATATTAACCAGCTTTCCACCAGCATTTCCCATCACAGCTTCCACCTAGAAGTGATCCTGACATTCCAAAATCCAATCAAATTTGTCTTATTAAATGCAAACGTCCTCGTCAATGGGGTAAGAAACATTTCCTGGCATGATTCCCCCCCCATTACCATTCTTGTCAGTATGGACATCATGCAACCAATGTAAGATACACACCGAAATTAGTCTCTGCTTTTAACCCATCAACTAGTTTCACTAGTGAGCAGTGGGGCTGCTAGCAGGGCAGCACCCCGGGGAGCAACTGGGAGTTTAATTGGGCAATTGGGAGCAATTGCTCAGGGGCCCCCAGTGATTTACCATTGTGGCCAGCCCTGGGCTTGAACCTGGGTCCTCCACACCCAAGCCCACCACTGTAATCTTCCTGAAACAGGGCATTTTTAACTTTCTCAGATTCGTTTTTGCCATCCTGACGTTTCTCCTCACACACAAACAGGATTATGATCCATTTAACCTTCCGCTGAACTTCTCGCCTTGCGTCTCCACATGGACTTGCCTTGTGAGCTCTTTTTGCAGCCTGACCACATACGTTTTAACGTTGTGGTTCCTGAAAACAATGAGCATGATGGGTCAGTTAAAAAAAAAAAAAAAAAAAAAAAAACACATCACAAGTTCACTTCAACCATGAGACAAAATGAGAAAAAAAAATCCAGGAAATAAAATTGTAGGCTTTTTATTTAAATTTATTTATAAATTATTTGGTCAATAACAAAAGCTCAACTCAATACTTTGAAACATGACCCTTTGTTGGCAGTGACAGAGGTCAGAGGTTTCCTGTCAGTCTTCTGCAGGTCTGCAGACACTGCAGCTGGTGTTCTGGCTCGTTCCTCCAAGCAGATCTCCTCTAGACCAGTGATGGTTTGGGGCTCCCTCCAAACGTCTTCTATAGGGTTGAGGTCTGGAGACTGGCTGGGCCACTGCAGGACCTTGAAATGCTTTTTACGAAACCATTCCTTCAGTACCCGAACGGCTTTCCCCGAAACATGATGTTTCCACCACCGTGCTTCACAGTAGGTTTGGTGTTCTTGGGATGCAGCTCAGCATTCTTCTTCCTCCAAACACGATGAGTTGAGTTTTTACCAAAAAGTTCTATTTTGGTTTCTTCTGACCACATGATGTTCTCCCAGACCTCCTCTAGACCATGCATATGCTCTCTGGCAGACTTCAGACTGACCTGGACCTGCACTGGCTTAGGCAGGGGGAACGCGCCTGGACCTGCACTGGCTTAGGCAGGGGGAACGCGCCTGGACCTGTACTGGCTTAGGCAGGGGGAACGCGCCTGGACCTGTACTGGCTTAGGCAGGGGGAACGCGCCTGGACCTGCACTGGCTTAGGCAGGGGGAACGCGCCTGGACCTGCACTGGCTTAGGCAGGGGGAACGCGCCTGGACCTGTACTGGCTTAAGCAGGGGGAACGCGCCTGGACCTGCACTGGCTTAGGCAGGGGGAACGCGCCTGGACCTGTACTGGCTTAGGCAGGGGGAACGCGCCTGGACCTGCACTGGCTTAGGCAGGGGGAACGCGCCTGGACCTGTACTGGCTTAGGCAGGGGGAACGCGCCTGGACCTGCACTGGCTTAGGCAGGGGGAACGCGCCTGGACCTGTACTGGCTTAGGCAGGGGGAACGCGCCTGGACCTGCACTGGCTTAGGCAGCGGGGACGCGCCTGGACCTGTACTGGCTTAGGCAGGGGGAACGCGCCTGGACCTGTACTGGCTTAGGCAGGGGGAACGCGCCTGGACCTGCACTGGCTTAGGCAGGGGGAACGCGCCTGGACCTGTACTGGCTTAGGCAGGGGGAACGCGCCTGGACCTGCACTGGCTTAGGCAGGGGGAACGCGCCTGGACCTGCACTGGCTTAGGCAGGGGGAACGCGCCTGGACCTGTACTGGCTTAAGCAGGGGGAACGCGCCTGGACCTGCACTGGCTTAGGCAGGGGGAACGCGCCTGGACCTGTACTGGCTTAGGCAGGGGGAACGCGCCTGGACCTGCACTGGCTTAGGCAGGGGGAACGCGCCTGGACCTGTACTGGCTTAGGCAGGGGGAACGCGCCTGGACCTGCACTGGCTTAGGCAGGGGGAACGCGCCTGGACCTGTACTGGCTTAGGCAGGGGGAACGCGCCTGGACCTGCACTGGCTTAGGCAGCGGGGACGCGCCTGGACCTGCAGGATTTGAGTCCCTCTCGGTGTAGCGGGACGGATGGTAGTCTTTGTTACTTTGGTCCCAGCTCTATGCAGGTCTTTCATCAGGTCTCTTCTGGGATGTTTGCTCACCGTTGTCACGATCATTGTGACCCCACAGGGTGAGATTATGTGTGGGGCCCCAGATGGAGGGAGATCAGTCTTGTATGTCTTCCATATTCTTCCAGTTGATTTATTCACACGGACTGGCTCGTCTATTGTAGATTCCTTCTTCCCAGCCTGGTGAAGGTCTACAATGTTCTTCCTGGTGTCCTTCGGTAGCTCCTTGGTCTTGGTCTTGGTCTTGGTCTTGGTCTTGGTCTTGGTCTTGGTCTTGGTCTTGGTCTTGGTCTTGGTCTTGGCTGAGTTTGGAGTCTGACTCTTTGAGGCTGTGGACAGGTGACTTTTACATAGATAACAAGTTCAAACAGGTGTCATTAATACAGGTAACGAGTGGAGGATGGAAGAGCTTCTTAAAGACAAAGTCACAGGTCTGTGGGAGCCAGAAATCTGGCTGTTTTTGGATGACAACTTACTTATTTTCAACCACAATTTACAAATATTCTTTAAAAATCCTCCAATGTGACTTCCTGGATTTTTCTTTTGATTTTGTCTCTCATAGTTGAAGTGTACCTATGATGAAAATTACAAACTTCACAATCAGTGGCTGACCAAGTCATTTTTGGCCCCACTGTACCCAGAGTTTTAGGTTCAAGGGGGGTTGGTAGGAGACTCCACACTCCACAGGAGTCTCTTCTCCACACTTTCCCAGTTTAACCAGTGTCCCTGTTTAGCCTGAGGCGCTGTCTTTGCACTGCTGAATATCTCCGCCTGTCTACGTTCCTGCTCCACGATCAACTTCCTTTTTTCTTTGGGACCTGCTCTGTTCCACATCTGAATCAGTACAATTTTATCCAACTAGGGATGTACTTATTGTCTCTTACACAAGGCGTGACGCATGGATTTTCTTCTGATACACTTTCCCCATGTGGTCAGAAGTGGTATTCCCACATGTAGCGGTTTTCGAGGTAAACAAAGCTGAAAATATGTTGTCATATATGTTGTTGTAGATGAGTCTAAACCGCTTGGGAAGTATCTGCGTCAGTGAAATGATGTTCAAGCACGCGCAGAACCACTGATTCAGTTTTTATGTTAATGGCAGGATTTCACTCTTTGTTTTACACCAGATTGTTTTCACAGGTTTCTCATCAGCCCCTTCAACGGTTTGTTTAGTCTGTCTAATCCTGTTTTTCTTTGTCAGACCTTTGTTGTTTTTTGCTCTTTATAACTGCAGATCACTTTATTCTTTGGATTGGTTTTTGTTATCTCCTGGATTTTCCACTATTTTATTTCATTATAGCATCCTTCCTGACTCTTATGTTTTATGTCTAAACTGTTAGATTTCAGAATTAAGAATTAAGTGAGATCTGCAGCAGCTCCTGTATCCAGCAGCACCTGAACTTCAACACATCGTTGGTTAAAACACCCGTATAGACTAAGAAAACACTTAATAGACAGACTGTGAGGGAAGCCGAGTGCTTTGTTCGTCATCATCATCGCATGCTGTGGTGATGGCACCGGTGTCTTCTGCTCAGGTCGTCTGGCCTCAGCTATCAGTCACTTATAATGCAGTTTTGTCATCCTCCCCAGGAGACTTCGCCACCATTCACAACTTGATGCATGTGACCACTGCATGTCACATGATGGCTCTGAGGGTGAATAACCCACCGATGACAGCAGCTTTTGTAGAGGAAGACTTCCTGCCGTCCTTCCAAGAACTGTTCTCATTTCTTCAGAAACATGTTCACGGCCTTATTCTCAGCTTGTGTCCTGCAGGCGCAGCTGTGTTAAGATGGTCTTCAGCTACTCCTGGATCGAGGCATCTGCTGGCAAACAAACTAATAAATGGTTTTCTCACTGCTTCATCGCTTTCATTCTAGCTGCATGAGTTCATTTTTAATTATGGCCACAAGTGTGTAGGTTTATTTTTAAATACGCAATTTCACCTGCACAGCCAAAATAAGGCTGATTTCTGTTCAACTACGACATGCCTAATCCAAAATAAGTACATCTCAACTTTTTTGTTTTTTGTGTTTCCATCACAAACCCTCTAGACAGTCTAACATACACTATTTATTGACCCCTAAAAGTCCTGATTTTGTCAAACAGGAGTAAAGTCACCGACGTTGGGACACAAAAGAGGAGGAAAGATGAGACAAGACAGTGATGGGTGCAGTTTGGTGATGGTTTATTATATTATAGGCCAGATGAAATGAACATGGAATACTGCAGAACTAAAATACTTGTTTTCTCAGAAAAACATTTCACTTTTACAGTGAATATCTATTTAGATTCAGGTGTTTAGATTCACTAGAAAGACAGCAAGAAGTTTGCTGGTTCAACTTGCAGGCCCCACGGGACTCTTTCTAGGTGCGTAAACCCGGCAGACAGGAACCTCTAACAGGACCACACATCTCCTCAGCCACTTTTCCCGGCATGTCGCCATTACACAGTGGCACCACACAAGAACCTTTGACCGAACAAATAACACGGATGGCCACCAGGTGGCGGTAATGTACAGTTTTTGCTGTTTTTAAACAGACAGTGACATAAAAGGTGACAGAAAACAAGAATGTAGCAAAAGAAGAAGAACAAACAAGTAAACAAGGGATAGTACTTGCATTTTTTTTAAACATGCACCGCGGTCGTAGTGATTGAGATTTAAACAAAACCTGCCGGACCTCTACATTGGTGTGGTACGCAACGGCCTGGACCGACTCGTCGGTCTATCAGTAGTTTTTTTTTCTTTTATTCTCCAACTTCATCAAATGTACTTGCAGCAAAATGTTTTTGGTCCAAATGGTTGAAAGGATTTGTGTTCACATGATTTATGTTCATGTGAGAGTGCTGAACATTAGAAATGTTGACCAGCAGCCTGCCCTTCATCTGTAATGAGCTGGGATGGACTCCAGCAGACCCCCCCGTGACTAGGGCAGGAATTGTTAAGAATCTAGCAATTCTGGTTCCATTATCAATATTGCTTATTGATTTGGTTCCTTATCGGTTCTCGTCCAGTTATATATAGTACAAATTACTTTGGTTGCATTAAAGCTTTAATTTCAAGTATGCACCAACATTTTTCCCCCAACTTCAGTTTTTGTGCAGAAAATGTTTTGGTGTGTTGGAGGTATTTTTTGTGAGTTTTTGTTGGAGGTATTTGATGTCATCAAAGCTCTGCACGGGCAACCAAGAGCAACCATGTCGCTTCCGCCTTGACGCTGAACTGAAGGTTCCTCAACTGACTGATGGAGGCTGCTTTCAATCTCCGTCGACTCCCATGTTAAAATGTCTACTCACAAACCCTGTACAAACCCTGATGATCATTTTTGATTCCACCGTCGAGTCGAGACGTTGAACGGTTTTTCCTGCTGTAAAGGTCTGATGCAGATATTTCAGCGGGGCTGAAGGAGCTGGGAGCAAAGCTACTGACATGCAGTGGACGAGTTCCCGAGGGCTTGCTGAGCAACATGGCGGTATCTGTATGACGGAAAATGGGCTTCAAAACCACGTTGGACACATCTGAGGCAATACGAAGCGAGTTCATGCCAGGCGTTAGCAGAGCCTCTAAACGGGATCCCACAAGCACTGTAGCCATCAGACAGACCGTCACATAAACTTTATTGTTAGGCCACAGAATTCAGTTCTTGAAGTGCAACATGCAGTTGTTACACGGGGGCGGGGGAGTGAGTAGTTGCAACTAATTGTTTCATTAATGATTTAAAATTTATTACAGAAATGCAGCGAAGTAGAAAATATTAAGTTTAGAGATATACAAGACATGTTGCCAGCACCAGCACACTCCTCAAAACATATTTTTAACCAACTAAATGAATAACAAACAGAAACAGTCAGACAGGTGTTATAAATCTTGTAATTGCTTACTTTCTGTTTTGTCTTTTTATAATAACAATAACAATAACAATAACAATAACAATAACAATAACAATAACAATAATAACAACAATAATAACAATAATTCATAATCATTAATAATAAAATAGATCTTTTTATTGTAGTTAGGTCAGTGCTGATGGGGTCATCAGCTGCTCCCCTGCTGCTGACGGGAACATCCATCCATCCATTTTCTATACCTGCTTTATCGTTTGCAGGATCACGGGGGTCTGCTGGAGCCTCATTACAGGCGAGAGGCAGGGGTCCCTTCTGGACAGGTCGCCAGTCCATCACATACGAAGACAAACAACCGTGCACACTCACACCTACGGGCAATTTAGATTAATCAATCAACCAACCCTGCATGTTTTTGGACTGTGGGAGGAAGCCGGTTTTCTTTTAGCACACATGCCGGCATTAAATTACCATGCTGATATAACTGAATATATTTCTTCTAAAGATCCTCAGGTATACAGCAATACAATACAATATATTAAAATCTGATAATAGGAATTGTATAAAAATGATGATATAAAGTATATTCTTGTATGATCTATAATAATATAACTGTAAATAACTTATATGTATTTAATTGCAATTTTTAAAATAATTTCTTTTAGCAAAAATAAATCTGTATCACATGAGCAAGAACAAAAATACCAGAATTGGTGTACAAAACTAAGAAGGCAAAAACAATAAATGTAGAATATTTAAGAATTTAAAAGCTATTAGAAAACATTTACACCTGAAATAACAACATGATTTTATTTTCCACCCGCGTACTTTCCTTCGCTGCTGACATTAGAACCTTTGACAGAAGTTCCACCTTCAGACGGGTAAAGAAAAAACGAAAGCTGCTCCAGCTCCTTCATTCAGGACAGTCACATTTTTAGTTACTACTTCTTCTCGTAAGAATTTAACTAATCATGTGGTTTTATTGTCCTTTAAGAGAAGGATTTTGACCCGTTTGGTATAGTAGTCACAACCACCATTAGAACCGTGTTCCCCTTATCATTTCTCCAGGTTGTCTGCATTCAGTTTGAAGGAGAAGGCCTGATGGCTTGTATTTGATGCAATTTGATGCAATTTGATGCTTTATATCTTTAGCAGATTTCACATTCTTTTATGTATTTCCAGACATCCTTCCTGACGTTGGGCCACCAGGCTAATTCCAAGATCCTGAGTATCCTGAGTAGTAGTCTTAATTTGACCCAAATGACCTCCCAAAGTATTATCATGGAAATATTGCAAGAACTGGTTAATGAGGGTGTACTTCGCTTAAATAAACGCATACAGGCAAATACTGTAAGCAGCTATAACACTGATTCATTTCAAGGGTGTTTCTCAGGACATTATATCCCTCCACATGGACATTTTACTCCCGCAGAGCCTCCTCCTGCTGAAGCAAGTTACCAACACTCGCGTCATGTCTCAAAAAGCTCATAAGAAGACTCCAGATGTCAACAGAAACGTATTGTTTCCATCTAATAATGTATTTTATCTTAACCATTGCCATGTTTAATGCCATCTCTTTAATCCACCTTCTAATTCTCAGTCCATCAACTTAAGGGAAATGATACGTTTTGGCTTGTTACATACACAAATCTACAAATCTAGATTCTTTACTCTGTAAGCGAAGGATAATCGGATGCATACCCAGAAGGAAAAAACTGGGGTGCAGTGGTAACTTCTGAGATAATATTTGGTCAACCATATTAATAATGTCTTGCCAGAAGGACTTTACTTTCACACATTCCCATGTGCAGTGGCAGGTTTCGTCCTTATTTAGTTTGCTTCCTGAGAAAAATCCCAATAATCTGTCTGCACGCGACTTCGGATTTGAACCACCTCTCCCTCCTCCGTTACAGTGTGCACCAGTGGCATTGTCGGACGATTCTTCCTCCTCCTGCCCTTTGCCTTTAATGCATCTGTCCATTTCTTCTTCATCATCCAAATTAAATGAATTTAATGATGATGTAATGTCACCTGCACAAACAATCCAGCAGTGAAGTCTGCATCTACACCATGGTCACCATGTGTTACACTTAGCCTAATTTAATGGTGGTGTAACTGTACAATTCCTTGACTATTGTGAAAATAAAATGTTAAGTGTATATTGTGAATGACTGTACATAACTCAAACAAATCTCTTAGAGACAGAAATACATTTACAGTCTATATATATTTACAAAACAATACTCAACAACATTCAGCCTATCAAACTGCTTCATAAACAAAACCCTTATACCAATCAATTCACCTGCACCTGTTTCTTCCGTACAGACGAGGGTCTGCTATGGTGTCCCGCAGGGTTCAGTGCTAGGGCCAATCCTGTTCAGTTTATACATGCAGCCCTTGGGAAGTATTATCCGGAACCACGGCATTGATTTTCATTGTTATGCTGATGATACGCAGCTGTATCTGTCTATGAAGCCAGATGAAACAGAACCATTAGACAAACTTCAGATGTGTCTTAAGGACATCAAGGACTGGATGTCCAGAAATTTTTTGCTACTAAATTCTGATAAAACAGAAGTTGTTGTTTGTGGTCCCAAACAGCTTAGGAAGGGATTAGATGGTCTTGCGATGGCCTCCAGTAAAACTGTGCGAAACCTTGGCGTTATATTCGATCAGGATTTGTCATTTAAACAGCATATTAATCAGGTTTGTAAAACTGCGTTTTTCCACCTCCGTAATATCGCAAAGATCAGGAGCATCCTCTCGCAGAGTGATGCCGAAAAACTAATTCATGCGTTCGTATCTTCTAGACTAGATTACTGTAACGTGTTGTTGGCTGGATGTCCAAGTAATTCTCTTAACAGCCTCCAGCTGATCCAAAATGCAGCAGCGCGAGTGCTGACAGGAATCAACAAGAGAGACCACGTCTCTCCAGTTTTAGCTTCCCTCCATTGGCTCCCTGTAAAATTTAGAATCCAATTCAAAATTTTATTACTGGCATATAAAGTCCAAAATGGCCTAGCGCCGCGATATTTGCAAGACCTGATAGTACCGTACGTTCCTAATAGAGCTCTCCGTTCTCAGGGTGCAGGTTTACTCGTAGTTCCTTGAGTATCGAAAGGTAGATTTGGAGGACGGGCTTTCTGTTATCAGGCACCATCACTCTGGAACCAACTTCCAGTTTGGGTTAAGGAGGCTGATACCACCTCCACCTTTAAAACTAAACTTAAAACATTTCTGTTTAATAAAGCATATAGTTAGTGTATATTTAGTACTTTAATTTGTCAGGGCCAGTAGTCAAAGCTGCAGCTGCAGGACCAGATTAGAGCAGCTCATCTTAAACATAGCTTCGGTGTAGATATGCTGTTATAGGCCTATGCTGCAGGGGGGCACCAACATGATCCACTGAGTGGTGCCTTTCACCTTCTCTGTTTCTCTTTGCCTTCTCTGTCTCTTCTTCACCTCAACCCTCATTTATTAACAATATCCCATAAACTTAATTGTGGTCCATTGTTCTGGTAGTTTTTTGTGCTTGTCTGGCCCTTCTTTTCCTCTTCTTTGCATGTCCTGCGGACCAGAGCCTCAGGAGCTGCTTGCTGACCTGCAGTTCCGCCTCTGACCATCCCAGTGTCTGCCTTCACCTGTCTGTGTGGATGTCTGTTGGATGCTTGCTGACACCCCGACCTGCAGTCCTCATCCCCTTGTATCACCGTCTATCCATATATCACCCATATTCACAGAAGTCTAATTGGACTACCAAGGACAGTTACTAATGTATCCTATCTTGTACCTTTGACGGTGTCTCTATGTCTCTATTCTTTCTTATTTCTTGCTCTACCCGGCTGGCCTTCGGCAGGATGGTCCCCCCTCATGAGCCAGGTCCTGCTCAAGGTTTCTTCCCTCTTAAAGGGGGGTTTTTCCTTGCCACTGTTTGGCTTAAGGTTTTTCTTCCACTAGGGGAGTTTTTACCTGCCGCTGTTTATGTAATAATTGCTCGGGGGTCATGTTCTGGGTCTCTGGAAAGCGCCTAGAGACAACTTGTGTTGTAATAGACGCTATATAAATAAAATTGAATTGAATTGAATTGCAACTCAATTTACTATTTACAACAAATACGAGGACGTTCGTCCTTGGTATTAGTTCATGGCAGCATGTCTGCAGAAAAGGTCCGAGGGCCCCGGCTGCAGAGCTCACTTCTCGTTTGTGTCTGTTCAGTCATGAATGTGTGTTCATTTAAGTATGATGCTCCCAGGTGAGCCAGCTCTCAGGTTGTTTCCAGTGATGGAAACAACGTTCCACAGAAACGTTTGTGTTGGTGTAAAAGTGGGTTACGTAGTAACAACGTACGGTTGTGTAGTTCGGGTGGCGTGTGCCAGGTGTCAATGTTGTGACTGTTGTGACTGTTGTGACTGTTGTGACTGTTGTGACTGTTGTGGCAGGGGTGACTGTTGTGACTGTTGTGACTGTTGTTACTGTTGTGACAGGTGTGACTGTTGTGAAAGGTGTGACTGTTGTGACAGGTGTTACTGTTGTGACTGTTGTAGCAGGTGTGACTGTTGTAGCAGGTGTGACTGTTGTGACTGTTGTGACAGGTGTTACTGTTGTGACAGGTGTGACTGTTGTAGCAGGTGTGACTGTTGTGACTGTTGTGACAGGTGTGACTGTTGTGACTGTTGTGACTGTTGTCACTGTTGTGACTGTTGTCACTGTAGTGGCAGGTCTGACTGTTGTCACTGTTGTCACTGTTGTCACTGTTGTGGCAGGTGTGACTGTTGTGACTGTTGTGACTGTTGTCACTGTTGTGACTATTGTCACTGTTGTGACTGTTGTGACAGGTGTTGTGACTGTTGTGACTGTTGTGACTGTTGTGACTGTTGTGACAGGTGTTGTGACTGTTGTGACTGTTGTAGCAGGTGTGACTGTTGTGACTGTTGTCACTGTTGTGACTGTTGTGACTGTTGTCACCGTTGTGACTGTTGTGACTGTTGTGACAGGTGTTGTGACAGGTGTTGTGACTGTTGTGACTGTTGTAGCAGGTGTGACTGTTGTGACTGTTGTGACTGTTGTCACTGTTGTGGCAGGTGTGACTGTTGTGAATGTTGTGACTGTTGTGACTGTTTTGACTGTTGTGACAGGTGTGACTGTTGTAGCAGGTGTGACTGTTGTGACTGTTGTGACTGTTGTGACTGTTGTGAAAGGTGTGACTGTTGTAGCAGGTGTGACTGTTGTGCCTGTTGTGACTGTTGTCACTGTTGTGACTGTTGTGGCAGGTGTGACTGTTGTGACTGTTGTGACTGTTGTGGCAGGTGTGACTGTTGTGACTGTTTTGACTGTTGTGACAGGTGTGACTGTTGTGGCTGTTGTCACTGTCGTGACTGTTGTGACTGTTTTGACTGTTGTGGCAGGTATGACTGTTGTAGCAGGTGTGACTGTTGTGACTGTTGTGACAGGTGTGACTGTTGTGACTGTTGTGACTGTTGTCACTGTTGTGACTGTTGTCACTGTAGTGGCAGGTCTGACTGTTGTCACTGTTGTCACTGTTGTCACTGTTGTGGCAGGTGTGACTGTTGTGACTGTTGTGACTGTTGTCACTGTTGTGACTGTTGTGACAGGTGTTGTGACTGTTGTGACTGTTGTGACTGTTGTGACAGGTGTTGTGACTGTTGTGACTGTTGTAGCAGGTGTGACTGTTGTGACTGTTGTGACTGTTGTGACTGTTGTGACAGGTGTTGTGACTGTTGTGACTGTTGTAGCAGGTGTGACTGTTGTGACTGTTGTCACTGTTGTGACTGTTGTGACTGTTGTCACTGTCGTGACTGTTGTGACTGTTGTGACTGTTGTGACAGGTGTTGGGACAGGTGTTGTGACTGTTGTGACTGTTGTAGCAGGTGTGACTGTTGTGACTGTTGTGACTGTTGTCACTGTTGTGGCAGGTGTGACTGTTGTGAATGTTGTGACTGTTGTGACTGTTTTGACTGTTGTGACAGGTGTGACTGTTGTAGCAGGTGTGACTGTTGTGACTGTTGTGACTGTTGTGAAAGGTGTGACTGTTGTAGCAGGTGTGACTGTTGTGACTGTTGTCACTGTTGTGACTGTTGTGGCAGGTGTGACTGTTGTGACTGTTGTGACTGTTGTGGCAGGTGTGACTGTTGTGACTGTTTTGACTGTTGTGACAGGTGTGACTGTTGTGGCTGTTGTCACTGTCGTGACTGTTGTGACTGTTTTGACTGTTGTGGCAGGTGTGACTGTTGTGACTGTTGTGACTGTTGTGGCAGGTGTGACTGTTGTGACTGTTGTGGCAGGTGTGACTGTTGTGACTGTTGTCACTGTTGTGACTGTTGTGACTGTTGTGGCAGGTGTGACTGTTGTCACTGTAGTGGCAGGTCTGACTGTTGTGACTGTTGTGACAGGTGTTACTGTTGTGACTGTTGTGGCAGGTGTGACTGTTGTCACTGTAGTGGCAGGTCTGACTGTTGTGACTGTTGTGACAGGTGTTACTGTTGTGACAGGTGTGACTGTTGTAGCAGGTGTGACTGTTGTGACAGGTGTGACTGTTGTGACTGTTGTGACAGGTGTGACTGTTGTGACTGTTGTGACAGGTGTGACTGTTGTGACTGTTTTGACAGGTGTGACTGTTGTGACTGTTGTGGCAGGTGTGACTGTTGTGACTGTTGTGGCAGGTGTGACTGTTGTGACTGATGTGACAGGTGTGACTGTTGTGACAGGTGTGACTGTTGTGACTGTTGTGACAGGTGTGACTGTTGTAACTGTTGTCACTGTTGTGACTTTTGTGACTGTTGTGGCAGGTGTGATTGTTGTGACTGTTGTGACTGATGTGACAGGTGTGACTGTTGTGACTGTTGTGGCAGGTGTGACTGTTGTGACTGATGTGACAGGTGTGACTGTTGTGACAGGTGTGACTGTTGTGACTGTTGTGACAGGTGTGACTGTTGTAACTGTTGTCACTGTTGTGACTTTTGTGACTGTTGTGGCAGGTGTGATTTTTGTGACTGTTGTGACTGTTGTGACAGTTGTCACTGTTGTGACTGTTGTATCAGGTGTGACTGTTGTGACTGTTGTGCCAGGTGTGACTGTTGTGTCTGTTGTGACAGGTGTGACTGTTGTGACTGTTGTGACAGGTGTGACTGTTGTGACTGTTGTGACTTTTGTGACAGGTGTGACTGTTGTGACTGTTGTGCCAGGTGTGACTGTTGTGACTTTTGTGACAGGTGTGACTGTTGTGCCAGGTGTCACTGTTGTGACTGTTGTGACAGGTGTGACTTCTGTGACAGGTGTGACTGTTGTGATTGTTGTGACTGTTGTAACTTTTGTGACAGGTGTGACTTTTGTGACTGTTGTGACTGTTGTAACTTTTGTGACAGGTGTGACTTTTGTGACTGTTGTGCCAGGTGTGACTGTTGTGACTGTTGTGACAGTTGTGACTGTTTCTGTGTCCGTGTAGCCATCCTTTGTCAGGATCTGCACACCAGACTGGGCGTGGCTGCGTTCACGGCCGTCAGCTCCGTCCCGGTAACCCGCCACTTCATGTGTCATGTTCGTCCACGTCTTGCTTGTATGTTGACTGCACAGTCGTGGTCCATGTCCCAGTGTACCGCTTTGCAAAGTGCGGTGTAGTCGGCGTAGTTGGTTAAACGAGAGGTTTTAACCGCGGACGTTCAAAGCTGGCACAAGTTATTCACCGGAAGTGCTTCCACAATAAGAGCACCTGCCAGTTCCGCCACCGGAAGTGTGTGTCACCACTGATGGTGACTTGACGTGTTAAGAGACGTCTGAGTGGCTTAGAGCTTGTTTACTAGTGTGATGAGTGAGGTTAACTATTGTAACTTGAATTACCATCTTTATTTAATTTATGTTGTTCCTAAGTTGTATGTGATATCGTGGTTGCTCAAAAAAATGTATTTTTTACATGTGGTTTAAGATGATTTTATGTATTGAGGTTTATAAAAATGCACCACTTCCACATTCACGTATGAACAAGTTGGTTGTAGCTCCTCGATAATGATCAGCGTCTCCATCCAGAAATGCATGAGTAGTAACTGCACGTGTACCTTCATCAGCCTTTCTTTGTTTTTCTTGCTGGAGCTGGAGTTGCAAACATCAGCATCCTTACATCAGAGTGCCATGTAGAGATTTCCTGATAAAACAATCGGTTCATTAATTAATTAATTCATCCATCCATTCATTTACAGTCTCTGCCAGTGTCCTTCCTGCTCAGAACGTGCGCTTACATCCGCCCTCACCCAGTAAATCAGTCTCCCAAGGGCTTCATCTGGTGAATCTGTCTCCATAACTCGTGGTGCAAACAGAGGTTTTATGTGAGAATGGCTGAAGAAAAGTCAAGTGTGAGTGTGAGAAGATGTGTAAGCAGACCAGTATGAAAGAAGACCAAATAAAACCATGGCTAAATGTGACAAAAAGAAAGGGGGAGGGGGCATACCTTTCAGCTGTTGTGGAAACTGTTGTGGAGGTGACCTGATCTCCTCCTGCTGCGCTTCCAACTGTCCTTATGGAAATTAATGCAGGGTCAGTGGTCTGTTCAGGGGAGAAACTGTACATCTATCTATCTATCTATCTATCTATCTATCTATCTATCTATCTATCTATCTATCTATCTATCTATCTATCTATCTATCTATCTATCTATCTATCTATCTATCTATCTATCTATCTATCTATCTATCTATCTATCTATCTATCTATCTATCTATCTATCTATCTATCTGTCTGTCTGTCTGTCTGTCTGTCTGTCTGTCTGTCTGTCTGTCTGTCTGTCTGTCTGTCTGTCTGTCTGTCTGTCTGTCCGCCCGCCCGCCCGCCCGCCCGCCCGCCCGCCCGCCCGCCCGCCCGCCCGCCCGCCCGCCCGCCCGCCCGTCCGTCCGTCCGTCCGTCCGTCCGCCCGCCCGCCCGTCCGTCCGTCCGTCTGTAGTAGTCACAGACTTTTTAATCTCTGTTTATATTTCATCCAGTGATATAAAGTTATGATCAGTAATTTGCTTTTGCACTTGCGATTCGTCAGGTTAATGTACAGGATGACATCACTACTGATATTTACTCAACCTGCTGTAACTATGTAGTGAAGTAGATGTTTATTTGTACAGCTTGAAGAACGTGGGAACTAAAAGCGAACCACCAGAACAGTTCTAGGTTTGTTCTATCCGCGACCTCTCCAGGATGTCATTTATGAATTCGGTGGTGTTTTATGCTGGAATATAATTTCTGATGGCGAAGCGCCAAAGCTGAGACTGAATTCCGAGTCGGGCTGTGGAGAGTTGGTTTGCGTGCTGTTGTTTGACGGCTAGACGCGGTAAAAGTCAGCGTAGTCCCTAAACTGAAAACGAACGTGTTTGAGGAGCAGGGAGGGGTTTCTGTGGTTGGCTGCGCAGCATTCCCATCTTTTTACACTATGTTCACTGAGCCACTTGGACTGGAATTGTGTTTGCTTTAGGTGGAATCAAAGCTGAGATTTGATCATTTGTTTGGCGTGTTCCTGTCAGTCTCATTCCTACACGAATGAACTACAACTGGCTGGAATGATCTCTGTCATCGGTGTCAAGCTTGTTGACTATATAAGCATATGGAAACATGCTGTACGCCATTTGTTTATTTTTTAAGATCATTTTTGTAAGTCAGGTGACAGAAATATTTTTAATCAGACAGAATCAGCTTAAAAATATCCGCCAGTGCTGTGACTCTGGTGTGTTTTCATGAATCCGGGTCGTGGTGGGGACACGGACGCTCGGCGGACCTGAGACAGCGTTTAAACTATAGATCAGCATGAGTGAAGTGGTGTGCACGTATCTGTGTTGTTGTGTAGTGACACTGACGAGTTCTGACAGACTTGTTTTTGTGTTGGCAGATGGATGCATGCATAATTCAATCAGCAGGCACTTCCATGCTGCTTCTCTTCCTCTCTCATCACTGTTACCAAACAGGGAGGACAGCATTTGGCTACGGACGAGAATGAGGCTACGAGTCGTCTCTCCTTCCTGGTCCAGCGGTCGTCTGGAACATCCCCCATCCCCCCCGAGGCAACTGTGCACGAGCCCACAAGACACAGAGAATAAAGACTGGAACAGTACATGATGAAAAATAATCCCTAGTACAAGAATAAAAGACTGAGCTGCAACACAAACACAATCCTCACTTCCTCTTAACAGAGTAAATGCAGAACAGTTTGTTTAGAAAGTGTGTTTGATTTTTAGATGATACCGGAAGGAGAAGAGAAGCGGGGCTGGTCGTCCTCGCATGCGTGAGTCAACCATCAGCTGCGTTTTTTTCTTCTGAACTTGGACTTCGTGTGCAGAGTTGAACTGTGCTGGTGACTGGACATGTTTCCCGTCATGTTCTCACCTGTTTCCTGCTGTGTTTGAGTTTGGCTGAAGTTTGTGGGACAACACGTTGGCATTTTGCTTGTTTGTTGAACTGTCAGTTCACTTTGTCTCAGTAAATATGACCTTCCCTCTGACACATCTGACAGGCTAACACTGCAACTTTCTCGTTTCCTGCCTTCGTTTTTCTTCCTTTCTTTGTCGTTCCTGTCATATGAGACCCTGATCCAGGTGAAGCAGATGGCCACCCAACCTGAATCCAGTTCTCCACTGGTTTGTGGTTCCTCAAGAACAGGACAGAACCAAAGTCAAGCTTCAATGCAATCTTTTGGGCTCCTTAGCTATGCTGTCATGATTAGTATTATTGTTATTATTTTATGTTATTGTTACAGCTATTAGTATTATATGCTATTAGACACATTTAGTCGGTCACTGATAGAGTATAGAGAGTACATGTTATCGTTCCATCACCTCACTACGCTCCTTGGCAACAAACACAAATCCATCTCCATTTAGCTCCATTTTACAACTTTGTTCGACTTATGTACCGCATCAGGGGAAATGAGATAAAGCCACAACTGTATATATAATGAAGGGATTGTTTTTGTTGTTTGTTTTTTTTTGTCAATGGACAACTGTCTTCACTTAAGTTACTTAGGACTTGGCATTCTTGGTGAAGTAGACACCTAAACTGTGAACTAAGAGCTAAGAAAGCATAACCACTCAAATGTTGTGGATAATCTCGATTGCCAAGCTGTTAATTGTACTAATGGACCACCATGAGAAGCTCTAGGTTAGCCTTAGAAGGTCTGGAGCCAAAATTTTCTGGGAGCCAAGCTGGTAGCCATCAAACGCCTAGTTGTCATTAAGGTACTGAGCTTCTGGTGAATTTGACTACTGAGTTGTGAATAAAGACCCAACAGAGCAAAAGCATTATTATTTTTAAATAATTTTAATTTGTTGTGCTATTAAAAGCAAAAACACACTCACTGGACTTCTTTAGTCCCAGTGTGGACAAGGGACGGCTAAGCAATCAGTTTCAGCAGAAACCCTCTGCAGATCTTTATTTCAGCTCTGGGAATAGCTCATTTCATCTCAGTAGCTCTGTTCATTTCAGCTCTGGAAATAGCTCATTTCATCTTAGTAGCTCCGTTAATTTCAGCTCTGGGAATAGCTAATTTCATCTCAGTAGCTCTGTTCATTTCAGCTCTGGGAGCAGCTCATTTCATCTCAGTTCCTTCGTTCATTTCAGCTCTGGGAAAAGCTAATTTCATCTCAGTAGCTCTGTTCATTTCAGCTCTGGGAGTAGCTCATTTCATCTCAGTAGCTCTGTTCATTTCAGCTCTGGGAAAAGCTCATTTCATCTCAGTAGCTCTGTTCATTTCAGCTCTGGGAGTAGCTCATTTCATCTCAGTAGCTCTGTATATTTCAGCTCTGGGAATAGCTCATTTCATCTCAGTAGCTCTGTTCATTTCAGCTCTGGGAGTAGCTCATTTCATCTCAGTAGCTCTGTTCATTTCAGCTCTGGGAGTAGCTCATTTCATCTCAGTAGCTCTGTTCATTTCAGCTCTGGGAGCAGCTCATTTCATCTCAGTTCCTTCGTTCATTTCAGCTCTGGGAAAAGCTAATTTCATCTCAGTAGCTCTGTTCATTTCAGCTCTGGGAGTAGCTCATTTCATCTCAGTAGCTCTGTATATTTCAGCTCTGGGAGAAGCTCATTTCATCTCAGTAGCTCTGTTCATTTCAGCTCTGGGAGTACTTGTTCCAGAAGATCATTTGCGAGTAGTTTGTAAAATGAGCAGGGATGGACAGATGCAGTCAGAGATAGTGTAGGATAACATTAGTTAGCGTTTTAGGTTTTCACGAGCTAAGCGAAGCTTAACTAGATAACTTGTCACTGAAGGTTTTTCCCATTCCTTCTCCTCAGTCTGACAGCTGCCTGTGGAGGCCCACAAGCTAATCCCCTGACCTCCTCCCGGATCCCTCACCTCAGCTGTCCACTAGCAGGTTCAGAGTCGCTAATGAAAGAAGGTCGCTGGTCGCAACTAATTTACACATCAGTGTTAATTTTAGGTCATTTTACTTTTCACCATTTCAGTATTTTACCTACCTGTAACTCTGTTTGGATTGCCAACAACTAATGAGGCAAAAAAGTAAATATAACATTTAGACTGGTAGTAATAAAAGAGTGTATTTGAAGCCATTAATCATCTGAGCTGTTATGAGACTATCCTACTGTTCCCATATATGGACAACTAAGATTAATCTGAATATATAAAAAGGACTCCCATTGCAAGGGGTGAATTACTTTTGCTTGTTCAACTCATGTGAGCTATTAAACATGTTAATGTCATTTTCATCATCATAACAACTGTTGTGGGGTTATCTTGTTTCACACACTGACAGCATGAAGATTGAGTAAAAGACTGAAGGACTGTCCATCAACGCAGACATGGACTTCACTGACTGGCTGAGATCCAGAGGACTCATTAACAGCCTGAACACCACATAGATCAGACTCACTCTGGACAGGACAGCTGGCCTCAATCTCTGCCTTTTTTCTGGCCATATGCACCACACGGATCAGAAAAATGGGAGGGTGTGAAGGTCAGTGTGGTGTCAGAGAGGCAGATGTCTCCGTGGACACATTCCCCTCAGAGGAAGATCTGAAAGAGGCTTCCACTAAAGCAGTATGGCCAAAAGAGGTTTTACTAACCAGAGTTAAACCCTTTAAAAATACCACCCTAATGCATGTTTTAGTGAAGGCAAATCAGGAGAATCCGTTATGGATATTTTGAAAAAACAAACAAACAATAATATAACAAAAAATTGCAGCGAACCAGCTTGACCAAAGCAATTTTCTTATAATATTGTGATTATTTCATTGATTACATGTCATTACATGAGATAAGGTTCTACTGTATCTCTACATCCTTACTAGGGTCCTGGAGTGAGTGGGTAACTTCACATTTGTTTTGTGGACTTGGAAACGAGTCAGCTGAATGACTCAATCGTGATCCGTGTGGTATTCTCAGGGGGGTGCTCAGAATATGAGGTACGTGGTCTGTAGCTATGGACCGTTTCGCCCCTGCACTGATGGAACGAGGACCCGGGTAGTGAGTGGGATTTGGTTCTGGTGGGATTTGGATTGCGTCAGGGCCCCTTTGCCCAGTTTGGTGGAGTTCATCTCTGCCTTTTACAGATGATGCAGATGATGCAGTCCTGTTGGCTTTATCGAACCCTGAACCTTGAGTGGGAAGCTGGGGGGATTTTCACCTCAAGAAAACAAAGGAATGACCTTTCCAGGTTGGGAATGACATGCTGTCTCAAGTGGAAGAGTTAAAGTATCTCAGGGTCCTGCTCACGCATGAGGGAAGAATGAAGCGGGTGATTGACAGATGGATCAGCACGTTGTCCGCAGTAATGCAAACTGCGAACTACTCTGCGGAGCGATTTGAGTCAAAGGGCAGGACTTCCTTTTTACCAGTTAATCTTCTTTCCTACTTTTATCTATGGTCACAAGCTGTGAGTACTGACAAAATAATAAGACCAAAGATACAAGCAGCTGAAATAAATTTCCTTTACACAGTGGCTGGACTCTCCCTTAGAAATAGGAGGAGAAGTTCAGTAATGCGAGAGAAACTCAGAGTAGCGTCCAGACATTCCTCTACGTCCAGAGGAGCCAGCTGAGGTGCTTTGGATGTCTGGTGAGGGCCCATCCTTGATGCCTGCGTCAGGAGGTCTTTCAAGCAAGTCCAACTAGGAGAAGGCCCAGAGGCAGACCGAGGACCCAGGTGAGATTATGTGTTGACTGGCCTGGGAATCCCCCAGGAAGGAGGTGGCCAGGGACACTGAGGTTTGGTCCTCTCTGCTTAGGCTGCTGCCCCGGTGACCCAAGTCCGGATAATCAGAACTTAAGTTATGTGTCAGCCCCTGGTGTGAGACACAACATCCTCCTCTTGATTTGAATGAAACGCCACAATGACTGCTGTCACCTCGAGAGGGATGAAATGTTTGGCTTGATTGGCCATCCGCTGTGAGCTCAGGACTTTTCATGGCTTATTTGTCAGCAAAACAGATGTCTGTACATATTTAACATGGCAAAGGTTGTTTTTCTTCTTATCTGGTTGATTTTACACATTTTAAAGTGTAAATCATACAGTTTCCAGCTGCAGCTTTAAAATATATGATTGTTGGAAGTAAAAAAGAAGTTGATGTGATGTGAAATAAAAAGTCGATAGAATTGTGAACGTTGGGGAAACTATGTTCCTTGGTGTTGCAACTGGTCACAGATCAACATTGGAAAAGTATAGTAATTATATCAGACATAAATGTTAATCAGAAGCAAACCTACACTACTCTAAGGGGACATTGACTCATAAAACTATGTATTGTTCTTTACTTATGTCTTATGGTGTGGAAATTCCTCTCTCTCTTCTTCATCCTCTCTTTCCTATCACCCTTTTCCTGCTCTACCCAGCTGGTCTTCAGCAGGGCCCCTTATGATCCAGGTCCTGGTCCAGGTTTCTTCCCTCCTAAAGATGAGTTTTTACCTGCTGTTGTTTATGTAATAATTGATCAGGGTCATGTTCTGGTCTCTGGAAAGATCCTGGAGACAACTTGTGTTGTAATAGATGCTATACATATAAAATTGGCAGCATACATCTAGACATGAGCTGCTCATTTCTAGATTTTAAAAACTGCTTTCTTATTCTGTTTTTGTCAGTTTTTCTGCAGTAATGAAGCAGGTTATTTCTTTTCTTTGTTTTTTCCTGTTATTTAATTCCCTTCTGTTATTTTGTTGAAATCATTCATAGGAATGCTTCCCTCAGAAGAATGACGGCTCAGCAGTTGGTTCTTGAACCCGTTCGGTCGTTCTTCATGTTCAGTCATGATGTGACAAGCTTGTCTAACTGCATTTATCATGTTTGTGATGACTGAAGAAACTGAAACGGAAAACTGAACTTTAAATGGTGCCACAGAATTGTATAAGCTCGTCACCAATTGCATGATTAAAGAGTCGCATCATATTTTTCATTGTAACTTGTGAACATCAAAACAGTTTTTTCCTTAATTCCAACAGCCAGAGGAGGACACAGTTTAGATACTTGTCACACGAGCATTTCTGGCAGCTCAAGAATCCCACCTCCTCATTTTGGTCTGTCAGACCATACTTACTTGCTTTGCCTGCCAACTTTCCCCAGCTGATTAAAAGGATCAAACCACAAATCAGAAAAGTAGTAGTAGATGGGATAAATAGTGCTGCAACAGTTTTTCAGAAGACTTTCACCTGCAAAAATTACTGTCAAGTCAAACACTGTTTGTGACGATTCATATAAGCAGGTGTGTATATATATATATATATATATATATATATATATATATATATATATATATATATATATACGTATATATTTACACACTCAGGCAGCCAAAAGGAATGTTAAATCTCCGCATCTATCTATGCCTTCATCTGGCTTAATTTTTCTCATACATACATACATTATTTATACCTGCTTGTTCCTATTTAGGAACCTAGTCTCGTCTTGGATGAATTTAAAACCTGGCCCTCTCCACAACTACAAATCCCAGGATCCTCTTCCAGGGCTGAATCTGGTCATATGACCAAGCAGCAGGAGCAGGCGATTAGTGGTCATATGACGCTGTTAGCCAAGGCTGAGGAGCAGCAACATCTGAGCTGAACCAGCCTTCATCAGTCCCTGCGTTCAAGGTAAAGCTGGAGGAATCCCTCCATTTCAGCCTGTGTCTTTCTACCTTTACCGAGCGATGCTGCAGCGTCATGCAGAGTGACGGGGGTGAGGAGAGGAGGGGGGAGGAGAGAAGCAGCAGAGATAGGGGGGATGGGAGGCCATCAGAGATGCTTCTCCGTGCTGTTTTGTAAAGAGGAGGAGAAGAAAGATGTTTGACATGCAGCAACCTGCCTGCTGTGCTCACACTGACTCGTCAGCTTGTGTTTGAGTAGTGCCTTTTTGGATGGATGCCACGTTGTTTGACATGTGTAGAGATCTGATGAAGACAGTGTGAGAGTTACAGTTCTTCACATTTTAATATCAGAGTTACACTGGATCTCTGGCAGGAAGCACGGCTGGATGACTCCTCCCTCCTACTGTGTTTCCCTTTATATCTAGTAATAGTAATAGGTTTAAGGTTCTAGAGGATATATGAATAAAAACCCCTTTTCTGTTTGAGAGAACGTGTGTTTCTGAAGTACTGAACCAAAACCCCAAGTATAACACAGCCCTGTCACTGGATCTGGGCACCTGGGTCTGACAATATTATTTACTTCGCAGCTCAATGAGAAACTGTCCTGCCTCTCCATGTTTACAGTTTTTACTTGACTATTACTAAACCACTCTCGCCAGTTATAACATTAACCTAACTTAAGGAAGAGATGACCTGTTACCATGCCACCATTGCTTTCTTCAATGTTTCATTGCAACCCTATTTTCAAATAACAATGGGAAACCTGAGTAAAATATAATAAAACAAAGAAATGATTCACAAATCTCATAAATCCATATTTTGTTCACTACAGAGCATAGAAAATGTGTAAACAGAGGAAATGCACAATCTTAAGAATAAAATAAGGTAATTATGAATTTGATGGCAGTAGGATATGTTTAAAGAAGTTGTGATGGGGGTGATGTTGACCACTGTGCAGCATCTCCTGTTCTTCTAGCAACAGTCCATAAACACAGATTCACCACCTTACCATCACAGATACAGATCCACTCCTTCATGCAATGATATTCCCTGTGTTTTTCATCGGGAACTTTAGATGTTGAAAGACTTCAGCTTTTTAAACGTATGCACTGACAAACATTTTTAAGCTGATAAATCTGTGATGGACTGGTGAGCTGTCCAGGGTGTTTTGCCCACAGACAACAGAAGACCCAATAAAAAAGAAGGGGGTGTGGGTAATAGATGATGGATGGATGGATGGATGGATGGATGGATGGATGGATGGATGGACGGACGGATGTATGGATGGACGGACGGACGGACGGACGTATGGATGGATGGATGGATGGACGGACAGTTGGGTGGACGGATGAATGGGTGGGTGGATGGATGAATAGATGGGTGGATGGGTGGACGGATGGAAATAGGGCCAATACTTTAGAACATTGTTGATGAACAGCAGATTACTGGGAGAAAGTGAGAGTGCTAAACATTGTTAAAGGTTTGCGGCCTGGAAGACTTTGCAAATGTTTTCAAGGTTTGTGGGCAGCAGATATGGCAAGTAGAAACAAGT
Organism: Xenentodon cancila; assembly: GCA_014839995.1. Classification (NCBI taxonomy): domain Eukaryota; kingdom Metazoa; phylum Chordata; class Actinopteri; order Beloniformes; family Belonidae; genus Xenentodon; species Xenentodon cancila. The sequence continues at coordinate 3,191,868 of JABWDQ010000184.1, read as the reverse complement.
CAGAATAGAGTAATATTGTCTGAACAAAAGCTATGGAACAAGATGTATGTGAATGATCATTTCTGTGTAAAGAGACGACTTGCTGATTTTTTCAGTAAATTGACATAAGTTGTAACTGTTAAAGAAGCATGTAAGAGCTTAATTAGAATAAAATAAAGTTGTCAATACCATCCGAGGTGTGCGTGTACACCTGTGATGAATGCGTATCGGTGGACTGTGACGCAGGGCTCGTAATGACGTGGTGACTGCTGGGTGGTGCGTCGACCACAGGTCATCAGGCTGATAGAGGACGGGCGCCATCACTCACAGCCCTCCTCTGTTACTTCAGCTGTAATTTGATTAAAGACAGTTGTTTGAATTAATGAGTGATGCTGCGGTTTGAGTCTCTGTTTTGTTTTTTTCTTGTATAAATTTGCATTGAGCTGATTTTATGCTTTTGATTTCACTTTTGTGTCACCAATTAAATAGACGAAGCAAGTGGCGATGTAAATACGGTTATTGTTGCTGTGTGTTGATGGTCTTTTGTAGTGAGTGGAGGAGCAGCTGCAGGACAAAGCAACAGCCCTGCTGCTGACACGGCGCCGCCCTTGTGGCAGCTTCTTACAGCAGCTTTGGTCACGCTGCGTCTTCCTTTGCAATATTCTGAGATCTTCCACCCAACTTTCCTCTAGTAACCCCCCATTTTAACGCTGGTTTGGATGGTGTGACGCTTCAAGGATTTCTGCTGGGAGGTCTGGTGAAGCTTTTACATATGCTATGATGAGTATCCAAAACAAGAGGAGTGAGCGTTTTAAAGCCCATGTACATAACAAGACTCCAACAGGTTGACGATTATTAATTAAAAACAAGTCACATGAGATTAGTAATACAATGACAAGGTTAGACAGTATGTGTTTCTTATAAATGACTGCGTAAAGTTGTAAATGAACAACTGTGGAAGCTTTGGCACAACTAGAAGATTAAAGGCAAGATTAAAGAGTCTGGAGGGACGAGCCTTCGGGGGCCACCCTGGTCTCCTAGTCCAGGATGAAGACTGGATCATCAGCTGGTTTCGGTCCCCAAGAGGATCCTTCTGGATCTCTGCTGAACTGGTCCTAGCAATGCTCTGGCTTTGAGCAACAGGAACCTTTCAGCAGGAGCTCATGATGGGGCATCTGTCAGTGATCCCTGAGCAGCGCCATGGCGAAGGGACGACTAACCAAGATGAAATGCAGATCCTTAAAACATCTCGTAACTGTATCTGAACAGGCAAACATTAAAATACAATTTACAGGAAAAAACCTGGACGGACACAATAAACCCACAGCCCTGCAGTGAACGTGACACATAATGCAAGGAACAACAACACCCATAATTCAATGCAAAAAAGCAGAAATCCTCTTTTTGCAGTTTGTGCCTCTTTCCCGGCGTAATTTTGGGAACATAGTACGATGATTTACTGCAACATTGGGCCTGAATCCACCATGTAAAGTGTGATGATCTGATGTTTTTAGATGATAAACATACAGAAATAGATCAAAACCTTCAACAGAAACTCCAGTTACGTTAACGTTTACCTTTACATTTTATATTACCAGAGCAACTTAAAATTTAAACCGGTCCACCATTTTCTGATGTGTCGTAAACGAAATCTAACTCTTGAGTGTCTTAGCAGATGCTTTTAACGCGAGTTCAATTTCACGATGATTGTGGTGGATTCGACTGTACGCAGTTTTTCTTTTTTATTTCATAGGCACGAGGATTTAAAAGACATACACCCAACTTTTGAACACGAGGCTCTGGGTCTCCAGTCCGTTTTATCAGCAAAAACCACCGAACTAAAGACTTGTCCCTTATGCAACAGCTGCATACTGTTTTTATGTCACACTTCAACGATGAAGAAAAAGCATTAAAAAGGCAACAAGTGATCAAAAAGACACCGGACAAATGTAAATCTCGGTGTCGTAAGAGACTTCACCTCCACAAACAGCCCTTCTGAGCTCAGAGTTGGAAAGATAAATGTTGCTGCTTTGACAGTCACCGGAGTCAAGTATCAGGCTTTCATGAAAGAAACAACAAACTGTAGATGCAGTTTCTTCGAATTCCGTTTTACCACCAGTTCTTGCACCGGAGTCAAGAGTTGAGACCTCTTTGAAAGTTTCAGCTATTTACTAACACACACCAAAGAAATGACAAGTACTAAACTACATGAACCACCCCAAAACAGGCCAGTTGCATCAACATAATCATGATGCAACTGGTTGACAGCAACAGAAAAGCAGTGTGTTCGAAGCAGAAAAGGTGACTGGTGTCCGACATCACCTGGACATGCACGTAGGTAATTACAGACTATAAGGTGACACATGTGGCCACTTGACTCGTCCACTTTGTCAGAAGCAGACTGAAATGTTTTCCGCATAAAGATTGTGATCATTGTTCAGCAGCATTGTACAGTTGTTTGCCTAAGAGGTCAAACGATTCAGGCATCTAACGGCTTAAACGTAACCGCAGAATTAACATCCACAGAGGACAATTTTGGCTAATGAAACTCCAAGAGTTGTTTTCTCCCAAAAGGGGGCGGAGACATAAAGCGAAATGCACCTTGGCGGGATGTTCGCAGCTTGGCGGGATGTTCCCAGCTTGGCGGGATGTTTGCAGCTTGGCGGGATGTTCCCAGCTTGGCGGGATGTTCGCAGCTTGGCGGGATGTTCCCAGCTTGGCGGGATGTTCGCAGCTTGGCGGGATGTTCCCAGCTTGGCGGGATGTTCTGCGCTCACATATTCATTCCTGAAGATCTCTGGGGAGTTCAGATTTCCTCTCTCTTGCTCCGCTACACTTGCAACTTTCCAACAGCTTGTTAACTCATTTCAAACTCTTATTTTTCTTTTTAAATAGACTTAATTTATACTGCAGACGTAGACATTCCTTCTGCTCAGAGCATTGATCAGTTCAATCACACGTGTAAGGATCCTTTGAGCGACCCACTCTGCTTTTGAAACAACACCCCACCTCATTTGTGGGGTTGTTCCTGTGAGTGCTCATCACATCGCTGGATTTTACCATCAGACATGAGCCTGAGTTTGTGTGGCGTCCCTGACAGAGCGGTAGTGTCTGAGCGCTCATCTGACGTGCAGACACAGAGACATCCAGCAGCGTCAGCATGGAGCGAGATTCATCGGCAGCGTGGCTGTTGTTGATTACGTGTGCACATGGCTCCCATTCAGAACTGCCATCTGCAGTCGTATCTCTGCAAATATGTGATCATCCTTTGGCAAACAAACCGCCCCATGTAAATAATTAGATTTGCATGGCACTAAGTGATGTTTTTATGTTTTATTTTTTGCAGAGATGACTCTGAAAGGAGCTCCACGTCCCTCTGGCCTTTGCACATTTTACAGTCTACATCCTGAGTGGAGGTTGTTTTTCCCTCTGGCGTTACTGTCTGAGGTACATGTTTACTACATTCAGTCAAACAAAGATCATATTGGTGTGTGCTGTGAGGTGGCTGCAGCTCAGCTGATAGTTGAGGAAAAAGGTTAGTTGTGTGTTTTGTGTAAAATCATAATAACAATAATTGAATCATAGTGAGTCACGGTATTAGGCAAATAACTGCTCATAAGGTTCGTTTTCACCTCTTTGCCATTATTGTTTTTAAACCCCTGATTCAACAGCTTATAGATCCACATTCAGCAGCAGGCTGACGTAGATGCTTCCTGCTCTACTTCTACCTCTACTTCTACAAACGTTGCTTCAGTTTATGACGTTTTTGGACTTCTGCACACTTCTCTGAACGTCCCAACACCGCACCTCAACCAAGTTCAGGTCGGTAAAACTGCCAAAGTAGCTGCTTTTACACCTGCTGATGATCAGCTCATCACCTCACCTCGTCAACACGTTGGAAGCTGTTAGAAGGCACTTGGTGTTTTTTCCAAATATCCTTTTTTTTTAAAACTTCATTTTGTATGTACATGAGATTATTTTTTAATGTTTTAAAAAAAGATGGAAAATTATTAGGAATAATATATGGATTAGTGACTTTAGCACAAGACCGTAAATTGAACATCTAACTATTGAAAAACTGTCGGTTTGGAGGAAAGGTGCTGCGTGCATTACTGGACAAAAGTGTTTTGTAGAACCAGCTTAAAAGCTGCTGAAGAGTTACAAAACATTTGTCTATTTCCTGTAACTGTGACAAATCTTTTACATGTGGAAAACTCTGATTTGCAGAGTGCAGTTCTGTCCATCCGGGCCAGTTTGCCTTCCTAAAGCAGCTCTGAATCACCTTCAACCAATGAGTGTGTGGTGATGTGGAAGACAGACATGCAACTCTAAATCAGAAAAGGACACGAAAATAAAAGACGCATGGATTTTTATATTTGCTACAGTTTTTTTTCTCTGCAGACAGTAGGAACCTGAGATATTTAACATGTTTTTTTTTCCAAGCGTCTTTTGTTAATAAACATCCATTTTTACATTTTGGAGCTACAACATTAAAAAAATACTAAAGAGCAAAGCTTTTATCACTTTGTAATGCTGTCATTAACTATCACAACACTTCTGCTACGATCGCACGGCAGTGTTCATTCGTCCACTCACGTTGAATGGAGTGGCGTCATGCGTTGCCAAGCCGAACCCTGGTTCCATTGCTTCAGTCAAAGTTGAGACATTTTCAGTTTTGGGTTTTTAACGCATCAACACCTGCATCGCCCAGTCAAACTGTGCCCGTGTCGTACACGGGGCTGGGACATTTTCTTAGTAGGCGTCTCGTTTGTTGAGTGGAAAGGAAGACATTCGATTGGTTGTTTAGGGTGTGACAAAGCAACGTCAAAAGAAACAGCCGCTGAGCGCTGTGTGAGCCTGGCAGATACGACGTGATGAGGAGTGTCTGCTCCTGTTCTGGAGTAAATTATTGTATTTGTCCCAAATGTGACTGGACAGCTGTGATCTCTGGACGCCTGGATGTCCACCTCAGACTTGCTTCTTTGGCTTTCCTACAGATTCCTTCAGTGGTGTAATGATAATCAGCCATGGAGAAGGAGAATTACCAAAATTCCTGTACGGTGATTATTCCAAAGAATATTGTTTTCAGCACAGCAGCAATCTTCTCACATTTTCCACATGGTTCAAGCTTGTATGCTGTAAAGCTGTTTGCACATGAGCAGCACTCATGACAGACATAACCCACCACTGGTACAGGTGCCTGTAAATGAAGCAGTCAAACTTTATTTGTATAGCACCTTTCATACAACCTGTGCAATTTAAAATTCTTTACAAGATTAAAATGAAAGCAACAGAAATATAGATAAAGTCAATGAGCACCATCACATGTATGGATAAACGTTACACACAAAGATTCTCCAATGACCCTATAGAGTTTCAAGTTTTTTGTTGACTGCCCTATAAAAGGTTAATTACAACTGAAGATCTGAAGCTTAATTAATAGCATTTTTGTTCTGTATAAGACCATTTATTTAATCTTTTCTTATAGTTCCAAAGCTCAGAGACCTCCTGTAATGTTGCATAAAGTAGCATCAAGCTGAGCTTCAGAACCTCTGCTCTGGTACATAAGAACATCTGTTGCCATGGGAATGTAAACATGTTCTAGCTGTCTTTCAGACCGATGATTATGAGCCACCTTAGACGTTAAATGACAAACTAAAATGACCAGTGGAAACTGGTCACCGGAGACGGTTTGGGAAGGCTGTGCTGGCAGCCGAAGGGAATGTGTTTCTGCACTGTATTTGAGGATGCCAGCAGCAATGTGAAGCTAAACCATCTGAAATAACAAATCCCAGCTTCATGATGTTTGAATAATACTCGGACAGATGTTTAACCATCATTAGAACAATCACAGACATAGATTTGGATGCATATCCAAGACGAAGTGGACCTTCTAATTACACTAATTAAGATGTACTGACACTCGTCCCCTTTTTGACAATGGTAAAGCATTTTGATCCCCCTCTGGCAGAGAATTTGCTTCATCTACTTTCTTTTGATCATAGTTGGTTCTGTATTTGTCCTCATTCAACTGTAGCTCTTTATTCATTTGTAATTTTTCTGTGTGGATTTGGCTCCAATGTAGCAGCTAAACATATGAGGCTCTGACTTTTAATTGTATTTCTCTACTTGTCTTGCTGTCTGCCTGATTGGAAACCCCATTGATCATATCAGATTGGATAAGTAATTGATTGTTACTGGTTATTAACCTCCCAGAACTTTGGACCTGCTTGCCAGCCACTGAGAACAGCCTGTAATCAGTCACAAATGGCAGCTGCTAATGAAATTAGTTCCTGGTTCTGCCTCACAACTTTGTTTGTTCCACAAAGTAATGGCAAGGGCATGGAGATGCCACCGTTTCCCCTCCCCTGAGAATGAAGAGATGGAACAACAGAATGCAGATAATGAGCTGCTGTGTCTCTGCTGTGTCTTTCTAATTACTCATGTCTCTGACCAAAATGTGATGATAAGGACGTGAAAAGTTGTACAGAGTGACAACGGCTGCAAGACCTAAACTGTTTACACATGAACATTTTAGTAGGCAGGTCTGTGCTTGGAGTTCTGTTTGTGACCCACTTCAGTAATACTATCCTACAAGGTTCAGTAACTACACATTTGGTAAAATGGGCTCTGTTACTTTGATTGTGTCTTGTAAAAAAGTCCCATCATTCAATTGTGCCACATTTCAGAGAAACAGGTGTCATGATGCAGAAACCAAGATAAGTAAGTGACATTCTGGCTTTGCCGGATGCTGCGGTCCACCTCGTTAATCATAGCCCATGGCAAATATGATATTTTGGATTATTACGCTCCCTCACACAGAACAAAGAAGTCAACTGGATATCATATGATAAAAACCATGACACAATCTAGCGTGGACATGATGGTCGAACTAATTCAGTTCCATTCAGATCCATTTATGTAGTAAAAAATCATGAATGATGTCATCTCAAGGCACATCAACAATACAGTTGAACTTGTTCCAAAAAAGTCCAATTACTATACAGCCAATAAAATAACAACAATAATAATTATTGCTACACTATGGAAACCAACATTTTACATCCAAACTTGCCTTGGCTCCGATCCCCCGTCCCGGTCAAACACCAGGCGACTGTGGAAAGAAAAACTCTCCTTTAACATGTAGAAACCTCTGGCAGGACCAGACTCAGGAAGGACCAGCATCCACCTGGACCGGTTGGAGGTTGAGAGGACAGGAAAGAGGAGACAAGAACAACTGATCAGGTACACCTGCTGGAAGAAGGAACACAGGTTCAGAACGTCAACTACGGTCATTAATAGAGTTGGAGTAGAAGAGAACAGAGGGAGGAGAGGTGCATCATGGGAGGTGTCCCAGCAGTCCAGGTCTACAGCAGCATAAGGAAGGGATGTTCCAGGTCACCTGATCCATCACTATCTATAAACTTTATCACAAAGGAAGGTTTGAAGCTTCATCTTAAAAGTTTAACTTCCATTCTGGATTTTATAGGTAGAAATGAAGAGAAACCAAAAGTGGAGAAACGTGATCTCTCCTGCTGGTTCTCCTTAGAACCCTGGCTGCAGAACTCAGTGAAGAACTCAGGTCCAAATACAACTTCAGTTTGATCTGAATTAACAGAAGGAGGTTTAGAGTCATCCAGGTCTTTACGTCTTAAAGACATGCTTGTAGTCTGTCCAACTGGTTAGTGTCCACGGTTCCTTGGACAGGTATAACTGGGTATCACCAGCATAGTACTGGACATTAATGCAATAGCCAAAAATAAAACCCAATGGAACCAAATGAGGTGAAAAGAATCGGTCCAAACACTGGAACCTGCGGAACACCAAGTCTCATGTAGGTCCTATGTAAGACCCTTCATTTACTATAACAAATTGGAACCTTTCAGATAAATATAACTTAAACCAGACTAATGTTGTTCCTTTCCCAGTAACATCTTCTCTAAAGTAAAATGTTGTGTTCAGTTGTATTAGATGCATGTACTAGATGGTGCTCAAGTCCCCCATCAGAGGATGAGCACAGACACAAGTCCAGTGTCAGAGGACAAGAGGAGATCATTGGTGACCTTCACCAGAGCAGTTTCTGTACTGTGGTGCTCTAAATCCTGACGGGAACTCTTCAAGCAGAGTATTTCTGTGTAAAAATCCATAGTTTTGTTTGAAGAACTTTGGATATAACAGTTAAAAACGCAAATATCTTTAAAGTGGAAGGACAATAGCAAAACAAGAACACCTGGCAGTGCAAATGACATATTTATATTCAGGTTACATTAAATGCTGCCTAGCCAGCTGCTAGCAAATTAGATCACAGTAAGCTAATATTCAATCAGAATGTGTAAGAACAGTCCAGCTTATATCAGCGCTGGTGTTTCTTGAATTGGTTTTGGGACATCCAATACAAATATAATTAAAAACTTCACTCTGTAAAAGTTGACTGGTTCTGTTAAAATTGCAATTTTAAAAAGTTAGCTAAAGTTATGTGTGCCAGATGCTCAACTGGTGGAACCATGAACCATCTACCGAGGCTTCAATACTGGGGCAGAAAGCTTAGGCTTGACTCCAGAGGATCACTAGGTTCCCCGCTCTTTGCTCCACTTTCCCTCACTGGGCTGTGAGATGGAACAGCCTCAATCCTTCTCGTGAAGTCAGAAGTGGATTAGAATGAGATGAAATGTGCCTTTGGTATTACAAAATTGGTCATAAAAATATATAAATTCCAACAACAAATAGGAAGATATTTACCAATTTTAGTTTTAATCGTGACACCTTGTGGATTAACCGGATAATCACGGCTAATAGAAACGCTCACTTTTTGATTGATCATCCCTGTACTGTTTCCCACCTTTTACAGACGTGTGTTTCATCTTTCAGTTTGGTTTGTTTCACTGCAGATTTTTCTTCATTACGGTAGCCATATTGAGTCTGAAAGTGACGTGATCAGTGCTGACGATGTCATCACCGTTGCTGTGTTAGTCTAAGGTTACGTATTACATGAACAGGTTTGTGCAAGCCCTCCTGGAACCTTTAAGAGATTGGCTGAAGTGCCTGAGATGTAAAAAAAAAACAACAACCTGAAAATACACAAGATTTTATGGAGGAGACGTTGAGTGAATTTGAACCTGGTTGATATCACCTGAAAATAACAACTGGTGGTATAACTTTATGCTGACTAGATAATAACACATGGCAGTAGATCAAACTAGTAAATCAGTCATGATGAATGCAAAAGAGCGTTTGAATGAATACATTTCCTAATGCGTCGCCTTTATGAACAAACTACATCCGGGAGAAGCCCTACTGCAATCCACAAAATCAACAGCAAATTATATTAATATGTTGAAGCAAAACCTCAAGGCTTCAGCCATCAAGTTAAAACTTGGATGTTCAATGGTCTTCCAAATGGACAAAGTCCTCAAACAGACTACAAAGTGGGCCATGGACAACAAAGTGAATGTATTGCAGGGACCATCACAAACCCTTGATCTTATTCTAATAGAAAATTGTGAGATGCGCTGAAAAGGAATAAGAGAGCAAGAAGACCCCATAAGATATTGTGTGAAGCTTCTGGAGGGCTACCAGAACATTTAAGCCATGTCGAAATAGTCTAAAGGTAGTTCAACCAAATACTAACCAAGTGTGTGTAAACCTCTGCATTACTGCAATACGTCAGTGAAGGCAAACTTAAACTAAATATGTTTAGCTTAATTTTTGTAAAATTTTACTGGAGCATTTAACTGCATAGATTACATATTTATGCATTTTTCTATCTAATCTGTACATACTTTCAGTCGAGTAAGCCGAGGACTTCAAAAGGGATGTTTTTACACTGTTGTCTCATATTGATGAGAATGAAAATGAAAATAAAGCACAGGAAAATAGCATTATCATTACAATTGTATATCAAAAACATTTTCTTTTTCCTGAAACACGAGAGTGCCCTAACAAACTTCACAGCGTGTTGCCTGGCATCCAGACTAATCCAGTGGGCTGACATAACGCCTTGGTAATTGTGATTTCATTTATTGAAAGCAATTTTTTTCTTGTCTGACTGCTTGCGCTGCTCTTCCACTGCGCTCTGCACAATCAATTTCAATAAAGAAATATGGTACATTCTTTTCAAAAGCATCAACAGCTGACTGCTGGCTGTTTTGTTTCAAAATGCCTGATTATTTTATTGTGAACACGGGAAGAAACTCTGCTCCTTTTTCCAACCCGACTGAAGTGCATCTTCTCATTTTACAACAATTCCCCCTGATTACATGTGTAATTTGGATGTTGGGGATCACTCGGTGGAAGTGATGGCAGTTATCCATCATTACCAGAATGTGTTTGGCCATGCCCGGGAAGGGCTTTGGAACGGTGATTTATGGCTTGGAGAGGCTTTTATGCTGCTGTGTGTTTGTGTTTGCTTACACTGAGCTCTGTTCTCTAACACTGGGATTGTGTTGTCATGGTGACGGCTGTGGGGGGCTGCGAGAACCTCCAATCTCCAGGAAGTCATAGCTGCGGGGTGAAGCATATGTAACATGAGGATGGCACCAGAAGGCCGCATCGTGGCTGTCCAGTTGGCCATCTGTTGTGGGACTGCAGACAGGGCCAGGAAGTCCCCCCCACCACCACTTCCCAGGAAGAAAGAATGGCATTTTTAAATGCCAGGGTTTGAACGGAGCTTGCTTCCCCTAAAGAAGGTCCTGGGCACATCCCAGACACTGAGCTTCAGACGATCTCAGAGGGACTTCCAGAAAACATCCTAAGGAGGAGCAATGGTTCCATGCTGAGCATTTGTTGGTGCCCAGGATGAAGCTGCCAGAGTGGAAGTGGTCGCAGCATGGATCACTCAGCGGCCAAAGATCATTACTTGCCCTAATCTTGGGCCAAGTCTTCAGGCTTTTCCACTCTGTTGCAAACAGGGAAACCATTAACAAGTCATTGGAGGCCTGAGCACAAGACCTGCAGAGACATGGTAGCATTCCACAGCTGATGTGATGCTACTCGTATGTCCATTAATCTTGTAATAATAGAAATGTGAAAAAACATCCCGCTACTGCATTGCTTGTGGGACAAGTGAAACAAGTTATAGAATCAAAGGCATGTTTTTTATTGTCAAAGAGCTGAAAAAAATAATAAATCTAAATTAAAACACTCAGTTCACAACACTCTTAGGAAATGTGTCATTCCTAATAAACTTCATGGCCCAGAGACCCACTCCAAAAGACAAATGCATTAAATCTATTCATCATAACTCAGGTAATAATGTTTAACAGAAAGGTCCATTATAAAGCAGAACATAATTTGAAGTATCTTTATTTTTTCCAGACACGAAAGTGATACAGTGAAAACAATAAAAATGAACATACCTGTGAACCCTTTTGACTTTTCTGGTTTTTCAAACTTAATTTACTTTAAAATGTGATCTGATAATCATCTAAGTCACAATAACAACCTGTTATTTGTTTTCTTATTGAACAAAATCATTAAACATTCACAGTATTTGAGTAAAAGTAAGTGAATTCTTGGAGTTAACATGTTTTAGGGAATGGGGTAAGGTGTAATCCAAGTGCGGACAAAGTATTTGCTGAGGTAATTAAGATTTATTGAAGGAAATGGAGTTGAGTGAAACTGGAGAATGGAAGGAGTGGTAATATATTCTACAGGAGTTTTAGGTGGGATTGAGTGGGAGCTGAGCCAGGACAGGGAAGGATCGGAGGTCCAGAAGGTGAAGGAATGGTATCCAATGAGACAGGTTCTCCAGTAGATGGATAGTTGCGTAGCCAGGGAGGACAGACGGGATGGTCCTCGGATAAACAGGAACTGTTGACAAGACAGAAGAAGCTGAATGTTACTATGCAAGTAACACTTAGTTTTCAAAATACTGAGACGAGCTTGGGAGCCTGACAGCGTACCGCAATGGACAAGTGTCTGGCCAAACAATCCGGCCCCAGACAGGAGATCCCTCGAGGCTTAAGTGGAGCTGATGATGATCATGTGGAAAAGGTATGCGTGGCTCCACAGCTGAGACACGCCACATGGCTCGTTGCCACTTATGAGTGGAACCGGTTTCTGTGGGTTTATCACAGAGTACTCGTCAGCCCACAACGTAGCAGTCAAATGAAGCTCCTTGTACAGCAGTGACTTCAACAAGATCTTTCAGATCTCTGGTTCACTGGACTCCAGGCTCCAACTACTCCAATTAGCCTTTGTTGAAGGAGTTACTTTACGTGTTCACTTACTTTTTCTTCCATTACTGTGACAATTAAATTGATGTGTTTATTAAAAACATCTGTGTTATTAGTTTAAGCACATTGTGTTAATTTTTTTGGGGGGGATTAAGATGAAGATCAGATCACATTTCTTGGCAAATTAATGCAGAAAACTGGTTAATAATGGAAAGAGTTTACAGACTTGTAATGTAGGTGCTAAATGATTTTGTATCTACACCAAAATAAAAACTAAAACTAAAAATGATCTCTGAAAAAGTTTTTGTTCCATGTAATGGATTTGGAAACTGGACTTGGTTTTTAAAATTAAGTAATCAAAGTAAAACCATTTCCCTTATTACATTCTGAAAATTAGCTTTTCTTTTCACTCCTTTTAGATCGGTAATAGGACATCTGTGAATGCTTGCCCTTTGAGATGGGAGAACAGACGTTTCCTGAAGCATTTGGATCTTTGCATTGCATCCTGTGTCGGTTGTCTTTTTGCTTTAATTGAAGCAAAACTATGTCCTGACATATGAGCTGGTTGTTATGTTACAGTCTCAGCTGTGATCCAACACCTTCTGGTTATTTTCTTGTTTGTTTTTTTCCTCTTTCATTCTAAAAATACAATCAGCTGAGGTAGTTGACTTGAGAAATTGCTGTAGGTATGAGGGTGTGTGTCACACAACCCTGCAGTAACATTATACCTACTTTTTCCAAATGTCAGCTGAAAAGGAGGCCACAAAAAGTCTCCTGCACTCGGTTGTCCTTTAAAGAAAGGCCACATCCCATTTGGGAGAGAAAGGCTTACATGAAAAAACAGCAACACAGATAGAGAGGAATTGATGGAATAAAAAAAAATGTCCAGGTTTGATCGTCACCTGCTCTGTGCCACATTCATGTGCATGTTGGGAAGTAATGTGGGAGCGAAAACATAGACCCTGCCCTTCATTGTCCAATCAAATAAGTGCAGAGACGACAACTTCCCTGGTCCTTTCAAACAAATGAAGGCAACAAAGAAATTCAGCCTCTTGCTCAAGGTTACCCATCACTAAAATATTCTTATCACATGAATACTGAGGAGTGACTCTTCTGATGCACAATTGAATCTAATCCATACAGAGACCTGCCTCGTCCATACAGAAACCTGCCTGTCCATACAGACACCTGCCTGTCCATACAGACACCTGCCTGTCCATACAGACACCTGCCTCGTCCATACAGACACCTGCCTGTCCATACAGACACCTGCCTCGTCCATACAGACACCTGCCTCGTCCATACAGAGACCTCCTTCGTCCATACAGAGATCTGCCTCGTCCATACAGAGACCTCCTTCGTCCATACAGAGACCTGCCTCGTCCATACAGACACCTGCCTCGTCCATACAGAGACCTGCCTCGTCCATACAGACACCTGCCTCGTCCATACAGAGACCTGCCTCGTCCATACAGACACCTGCCTCGTCCATACAGACACCTGCCTCGTCCATACAGAGACCTGCCTCGTCCATACAGACACCTGCCTGTCCATACAGACACCTGCCTGTCCATACAGACACCTGCCTGTCCAAACAGACACCTGCCTCGTCCATACAGACACCTGCCTGTCCATACAGACACCTGCCTCGTCCATACAGACACCTGCCTCGTCCATACAGAGACCTCCTTCGTCCATACAGAGATCTGCCTCGTCCATACAGAGACCTCCTTCGTCCATACAGAGACCTGCCTCGTCCATACAGACACCTGCCTCGTCCATACAGAGACCTGCCTGTCCATACAGACACCTGCCTTGTCCATACAGAGACCTCCTTCGTCCATACAGAGACCTCCCTCGTCCATACAGAGACCTGCCTTGTCCATACAGAAACCTGCCTGTCCATACAGACACCTGTCTCGTCCATACAGACACCTGCCTCGTCCATACAGAGACCTGCCTCGTCCATACAGAGACCTGCCTCGTCCATACAGAAACCTGCCTCGTCCATACAGAAACCTGCCTCGTCCATACAGACACCTGCCTGTCCATACATTCACAGCTGACACTACACACCTACCTGGTCTATACAGAGCCCAGCCTACCCCATGCAGAGATCTTCCTCATTTATAAAGACACCTACGTCCTTCATACAGACACCTGCATTGTCCAATAGTACACCTGCCCCGTCCAAAAAGACACTTCCTCATCCAATGCAGCCACCTGCCTTGCCCTTACAGTCACAGCTCTGTTAGCTGAAAAGGAGGACACATAAAGTCTCCTCCACTCCCGTTTAGGAGAGAGAGGTTCAAAGACATGAGAGCAAGGGTTTGATCATCACCTGCTCTGTGCCACATTCATGTGCATGTCGGGGAGTAATGTGGGAATGAAAACATATACCCTTCCCTTCAATGTCAATGCTTCAATGTCCAATCAAATAAGTGCAGAGAGGAAGCTTCCCTGATCCTTTCAAACAAATGAAGGCAACAAAGAAATTCAGCCTCTGGTTCAAGGTTGCCCATAACTACAACAGTCTTGTCACATGAATACTGAAGAGGTGTTGACTCTCTTCTGACTCACAGTTGACCCTACACGCCTGCCTGCTCTGTACAGACACCTGCCTATTCCATACAGACACCTGCCTAGTCCATACAGACACCTGCCTCGTCCATACAGACACCTGCCTCGTCCATACAGACACCTGCCTGTCCATACAGAGACCTGCCTAGTCCATACAGACACCTGCCTCGTCCATACAGACACCTGCCTGTCCATACAGACACCTGCCTGTCCATACAGACACCTGCCTCGTCCATACAGAGACCTGCCTAGTCCATACAGACACCTGCCTCGTCCATACAGAGACCTGCCTGTCCATACAGACACCTGCCTCGTACATACAGACACCTGCCTCGTCCATACAGACACCTGCCTCGTACATACAGACACCTGCCTCGTACATACAGACACCTGCCTATTCCATACAGACACCTGCCTCGTCCATACAGACACCTGCCTCGTACATACAGACACCTGCCTATTCCATACAGACACCTGCCTCGTCCATACAGAGACCTGCCTCGTCCATACAGACACCTGCCTCGTCCATACAGACACCTGCCTCGTCCATACAGAGACCTGCCTCGTCCATACAGACACCTGCCTGTCCATACAGACACCTGCCTGTCCATACAGACACCTGCCTCGTCCATACAGACACCTGCCTGTCCATACAGACACCTGCCTCGTCCATACAGACACCTGCCTCGTCCATACAGAGACCTCCTTCGTCCATACAGAGATCTGCCTCGTCCATACAGAGACCTCCTTCGTCCATACAGAGACCTGCCTCGTCCATACAGACACCTGCCTCGTCCATACAGAGACCTGCCTGTCCATACAGACACCTGCCTAGTCCATACAGACACCTGCCTCGTCCATACAGACACCTGCCTGTCCATACAGACACCTGCCTGTCCATACAGACACCTGCCTCGTCCATACAGAGACCTGCCTAGTCCATACAGACACCTGCCTCGTCCATACAGAGACCTGCCTGTCCATACAGACACCTGCCTCGTCCATACAGACACCTGCCTCGTCCATACAGACACCTGCCTATTCCATACAGACACCTGCCTCGTCCATACAGACACCTGCCTCGTCCATACAGAGACCTGCCTAATCCATACAGACACCTGCCTCGTACATACAGACACCTGCCTCGTCCATACAGACACCTGCCTCGTACATACAGACACCTGCCTATTCCATACAGACACCTGCCTCGTCCATACAGAGACCTGCCTCGTCCATACAGACACCTGCCTATTCCATACAGACACCTGCCTCGTCCATACAGAAACCTGCCTCGTCCATACAGAAACCTGCCTCATCCATACAGACACCTGCCTCGTCCATACAGAGACCTGCCTCGTCCATACAGACACCTGCCTCGTCCATACAGACACCTGCCTCGTCCATACAGAGACCTGCCTCGTCCATACAGACACCTGCCTCGTCCATACAGACACCTGCCTCGTCCATACAGACACCTGCCTTGTCCATACAGACACCTGCCTGTCCATACAGACACCTGCCTCGTCCATACAGAGATCTGCCTCGTCCATACAGACACCTGCCTGTCCATACAGAAACCTGCCTCGTCCATACAGAGACCTACCTTTCCATACAGACACCTGCCTCGTACATACAGACACCTGCCTCGTACATACAGACACCTGCCTCGTCCATACAGACACCTGCCTATTCCATACAGACACCTGCCTCGTCCATACAGACACCTGCCTGTCCATACAGAGACCTGCCTGTCCATACAGACACCTGCCTGTCCATACAGACACCTGCCTGTCCATACAGACACCTGCCTCGTCCATACAGACACCTGCCTGTCCATACAGAGACCTGCCTGTCCATACAGAGACCTGCCTAGTCCATACAGACACCTGCCTGTCCATACAGACACCTGCCTGTCCATACAGACACCTGCCTAGTCCATACAGACACCTGCCTGTCCATACAGACACCTGCCTGTCCATACAGACACCTGCCTCGTCCATACAGAGACCTGCCTGTCCATACAGAGACCTGCCTAGTCCATACAGACACCTGCCTCGTCCATACAGACACCTGCCTCGTCCATACAGACACCTGCCTCGTACATACAGACACCTGCCTCGTCCATACAGACACCTGCCTCGTCCATACAGACACCTGCCTCGTACATACAGACACCTGCCTCGTCCATACAGACACCTGCCTCGTCCATACAGAGATCTGCCTCGTCCATACAGACACCTGCCTGTCCATACGGACACCTGCCTCGTACATACAGACACCTGCCTCGTCCATACAGACACCTGCCTCGTCCATACAGAGATCTGCCTCGTACATACAGACACCTGCCTCGTACATACAGACACCTGCCTCGTACATACAGACACCTGCCTCGTCCATACAGAGACCTGACTGTCCATACAGACACCTGCCTCGTACATGCAGACACCTGCCTCGTACATACAGACACCTGCCTGTCCATACAGACACCTGCCTCGTACATACAGACACCTGCCTCGTACATACAGACACCTGCCTCGTCCATACAGACACCTGCCTCGTCCATACAGACACCTGCCTCGTCCATACAGACACCTGCCTCGTCCATACAGAGATCTGCCTCGTCCATACAGAGACCTGCCTGTCCATACAGACACCTGCCTCGTACATACAGAAACCTGCCTCGTCCATACAGAGATCTGCCTCGTCCATACAGAGACCTGCCTCGTCCATACAGAGACCTGCCTCGTCCATACAGACACCTGCCTCGTCCATACAGAGACCTGCCTCGTCCATACAGACACCTGCCTCGTCCATACAGACACCTGCCTATTCCATACAGACACCTGCCTCGTCCATACAGAGACCTGCCTCGTCCATACAGAAACCTGCCTCGTCCATACAGAGACCTGCCTCGTCCATACAGACACCTGCCTCGTCCATACAGACACCTGCCTCGTACATACAGACACCTGCCTCGTCCATACAGACACCTGCCTATTCCATACAGACACCTGCCTCGTCCATACAGACACCTGCCTGTCCATACAGAGACCTGCCTGTCCATACAGAGACCTGCCTAGTCCATACAGACACCTGCCTCGTCCATACAGACACCTGCCTCGTCCATACAGACACCTGCCTCGTACATACAGACACCTGCCTCGTCCATACAGACACCTGCCTCGTACATACAGACACCTGCCTCGTCCATACAGACACCTGCCTCGTCCATACAGAGATCTGCCTCGTCCATACAGACACCTGCCTGTCCATACAGACACCTGCCTCGTACATACAGACACCTGCCTCGTCCATACAGAGACCTGCCTCGTCCATACAGACACCTGCCTCGTACATACAGACACCTGCCTCGTCCATACAGACACCTGCCTCGTCCATACAGAGATCTGCCTCGTCCATACAGACACCTGCCTGTCCATACAGACACCTGCCTCGTACATACAGACACCTGCCTCGTCCATACAGACACCTGCCTCGTCCATACAGAGATCTGCCTCGTACATACAGACACCTGCCTCGTCCATACAGACACCTGCCTATTCCATACAGACACCTGCCTCGTCCATACAGACACCTGCCTGTCCATACAGAGACCTGCCTAGTCCATACAGACACCTGCCTCGTCCATACAGACACCTGCCTCGTCCATACAGACACCTGCCTCGTACATACAGACACCTGCCTCGTACATACAGACACCTGCCTGTCCATACAGACACCTGCCTCGTACATGCAGACACCTGCCTCATACATACAGACACCTGCCTCGTCCATACAGAGACCTTCCTCGTACATACAGACACCTGCCTCGTACATACAGACACCTGCCTCGTACATACAGACACCTGCCTCGTCCATACAGACACCTGCCTCGTCCATACAGAGACCTGCCTCGTCCATACAGACACCTGCCTCGTCCATACAGACACCTGCCTCGTACATACAGACACCTGCCTCGTCCATACAGACACCTGCCTCGTACATACAGACACCTGCCTCGTACATACAGACACCTGCCTGTCCATACAGACACCTGCCTCGTACATGCAGACACCTGCCTCATACATACAGACACCTGCCTCGTCCATACAGAGACCTGCCTCGTACATACAGACACCTGCCTCGTCCATACAGACACCTGCCTCGTCCATACAGACACCTGCCTCGTCCATACAGACACCTGCCTCGTCCATACAGACACCTGCCTCGTCCATACAGACACCTGCCTCGTACATACAGACACCTGCCTCGTACATACAGACACCTGCCTGTCCATACAGACACCTGCCTCGTACATACAGACACCTGCCTCGTCCATACAGACACCTGCCTCGTACATACAGACACCTGCCTCGTACATACAGACACCTGCCTCGTCCATACAGACACCTGCCTCGTCCATACAGACACCTGCCTCGTACATACAGACACCTGCCTCGTACATACAGACACCTGCCTGTCCATACAGACACCTGCCTCGTACATACAGACACCTGCCTCGTACATACAGACACCTGCCTCGTCCATACAGACACCTGCCTCGTCCATACAGACACCTGCCTCGTCCATACAGACACCTGCCTCGTACATACAGACACCTGCCTCGTCCATACAGACACCTGCCTCGTACATACAGACACCTGCCTCGTACATACAGACACCTGCCTGTCCATACAGACACCTGCCTCGTACATGCAGACACCTGCCTCATACATACAGACACCTGCCTCGTCCATACAGAGACCTTCCTCGTACATACAGACACCTGCCTCGTACATACAGACACCTGCCTCGTACATACAGACACCTGCCTCGTCCATACAGACACCTGCCTGTCCATACAGACACCTGCCTCGTCCATACAGAGACCTGCCTCGTCCATACAGACACCTGCCTCGTCCATACAGACACCTGCCTCGTCCATACAGACACCTGCCTGTCCATACAGACACCTGCCTCGTCCATACAGAGACCTGCCTCGTCCATACAGAGATCTGCCTCGTCCATACAGACACCTGCCTCGTCCATACAGAGACCTGCCTCGTCCATACAGACACCTGCCTCGTCCATACAGACACCTGCCTCGTCCATACAGAGATCTGCCTCGTCCATACAGAGACCTGCCTGTCCATACAGACACCTGCCTCGTACATACAGAAACCTGCCTCGTCCATACAGAGATCTGCCTCGTCCATACAGAGACCTGCCTCGTCCATACAGAGACCTGCCTCGTCCATACAGACACCTGCCTCGTCCATACAGAGACCTGCCTGTCCATACAGACACCTGCCTCGTCCATACAGAAACCTGCCTGTCCATACAGACACCTGCCTCGTACATACAGACACCTGCCTCGTCCATACAGACACCTGCCTGTCCATACAGACACCTGCCTCGTACATACAGACACCTGCCTCGTCCATACAGAGACCTGCCTGTCCATACAGACACCTGCCTCGTCCATACAGAAACCTGCCTCGTCCATACAGAGACCTGCCTCGTCCATACAGAGACCTGCCTCGTCCATACAGACACCTGCCTCGTACATACAGACACCTGGCTCATCAACACTACTTGCCTCATCCATACAGACACTGGAACAGACATTGAATTTCACTAGATGTTTCAGTTTGGATTTTTACAAAATTTCAGAGGCTCAAAGTATCTCAGACTTACTGAGAGTGACCATCAACCACCTTGTGGAATGGCAGCGAGACAACCACCTACACCTGCCTCACCAAGCCCCACAATCCCTTTCCATAACCACTGTTACCAATTCCATTTATCCTGACTACAGGCTAGATGGAAGATGGAGTGCATATTTAATTATCTTTAGGATAAATATAACAATCAGAACTAGAAAGACAGCATTTTCTTATAAAAATGCAGGGATAAGAAGATCCACTGAAGAGAAAAATATAATATGAAAAAAAGATAAGCTGAAGAGAGATAGATTGGCTGAAATAAGGAACTTTGTATTGAAGAGAGGAGGATGAGTTAAGGAATTTAGCAAAAACTCGCAGAATGTTCAAATTTAGCAGAATTTTGCAGGTGGCTGAAAGCCATTAAACGAAGGTGTGATAGTTGAAGTAGAATTGATTTTGAATAGAAATGCAGAAATGTATGAAGACAATAAAAAACCTTTTAAATTGCTGAAAGAACTTTAAATCCATCCAAATAAAGATTAAAAGCAAGAAGAGAAGGAAGAAAGGGGAAAGGATAGATGAAGAAAAGGAATTAGAAAGGAGCTAAGAAGAAGAATAAAAAGGATGGGATGGTCAAAAAAACATACATGAAGGATGACATATTGATAGAAGTGTGGTGCAGGAGACATACAAGCAGACATGTATGAATGTAGAAAGACATTAGCCATCATAGACAGTTTCTTCTCTTTTTAATGTCTGTTTATTCCCACCTGAAACCAGAATTTATGATTATAATCAGTTGCTCATGTTCATATGTCTGAGTGTAAGTTTTTCATGGATTAACAGCTGTTATATTTACAAACAGTGACTGACAGAAGCCAGTCAAGATGCACACATGAGCAGAGACACAGAAAAGGGTGTGATGTAATCATGATCCATCCATCCATCCATCCATCCATCCATCCATCCATCCATCCATCCATCCATCCATCCATCCATCCATCCATCCATCCATCCATCCATCCATCCATCCATCCATCCATCCATCCATCCATCCATCCATCCATCCGTTTCTGTTTGGGGTGGTTCTGCTACTATTCAGAGTGGTTCTGATTCTGTTTGATGTGGTTCTGGTTCTTTCTGGGGTGGTTTTAGTCCTGTCTGACGTAGTTCTGGTTCTATTTGGGGTAGTTCTGCTACCTTTCAGGGTGGTTCTGTTTCTGTTTGGGTTGGTACTGCTATTTTTTGGGGTGGTTGTTGTCTGTCCGAGGTGGTTCTGTCTGGGATGCTTCTGTTTCGGTGGGTCTATTTGTATTCTGACCTGTTCTGGTTCTGTCTTGGGTGTTTCTGATGGGGGTTCTGGTTCCTGCCTCCTGCCTGACATTTCTTCTGCTTGCTCTTTTGATTTTATTGATTTTTATGTGGATTATTCCCTTTTTCCATGTGAGCCTACCTGCAATAGCGTCAGAACCCTTATAGATTAATTATTTAAACCAGCTGAAACCTGGTTTACAGAGTCTGGGCACCTGCACCCAGCTAAAGCTAACTAGCCTGGAAAACTGCTAGGCTAACTAGCATCAGGATGCCCCCCTCCCCCATCTCTCTACAGATTACCTACTGGAGAAGGTTGCAGTGTTGGAGACAAACATTCATTATCCTCGGGGTAGTTCTGGTTCTGTCTGGGTGGATCTGGTTGTGTTTGCGTGGTTCTTCAGGGTGGTTCTGGTTCTGTTTGCTATGGGTCTGGTTTTGCTTTGTGTAGTTCATGGATGTGGTTCTTTTCAAAATGGTTCTGGTTGTATTTGGCATGGTTCTGGTTGTTTTGAGCTCTCAAAGATAAAGTCTTCCAAGTATGTCTAAAGGCTCCACAATTTAAATTCATTATAAATGCTGAATGGTTCATAAAGGTTAAAAGCTAATATTTAAACTACAAGAACAAACTGCAAAATATTTTAAAAAGCCATATCAATTGGTAAGGGTTTAAAATTATGTGAGTAGTTTATAGTTTTATTGGTGTCTCTAGCTGAAAGTGTGCCAAAGTAATAAGGCCTGAAAGAGGTGGGAGTTTTTCAAGGATTTGAAGATTTCCCCATTATATTCCAATAAAAATCCTGGAATATCTTAAAAAGTGTAAGGATTTGAAGGACCAAAAGTCAAAGCAGTAATAACCTCAATGAGCTGAACATTTTGATATCTGATTCATTTATTTATGTGTAAGCCTGACAAACGATGCTTCAAGGGAGTCTAAACGTCAAAGTCAAGTGTTACAGTTAAAGTGTTTCAAACTTACTACAAGAGTCTGAGTGAAATGAATGAAAGAACGCTCTAGAACGCTCTAGAACGCTCTAGAATGCTCTAGAACGCTCTGGAACGCTCTGGAACGCTCTGGAACGCTCTGGAACGCTCTAGAATCTAATAGGATGCAGTGGAGTGTTTCTTTAGCCTGACAAATCAGAAAACTAACATTGTTCTAAGGCGCTCTGACTTAGTTTAATAACTAAGACCCACTATATTTATATAATTAAAAAAAAAAATCAAATACTGTTTTTTTTAAGATTAAAAAAGGGGGGTGTAACTGCACAGGAATGTAAATGGTAAGCACCGTTTCAACCTTAACCAACAAATGCTTTACAGTGTGTTGCTCCTTCACCCAGACACTCCAGCTCTGCTTAGAAGAACAGCTGCACTTTGATTTTTACAATCATATCCTGCTGTCCAAGCATCCTGCCCAAGGACACTTCAGCACAGCTGGGAATCCATCTGCCAACCAACCAACTCTACCCACTGATCCATGGCCCCCGTCACTGTACAACTGTGTTTTTAAACTTGTCTGACTGTGCAGCAGTGACGAAGGACACCTCCTCATCACTGCCTGTCATTGTAGCTGCTGAGGAACCTTCTTCACTGGCATCGCTGTGATCATTTTGCTCATCATCGTCCCTTTTTCGTTCAGGTGTCTTTTCCAGGTTATTAGTTCCCAGATGGCACATTTGTCTCCATGGTCTCAACACCTAATTAGAAAGGCTTTTGCAGCCAGAGGGAGTGAGCTCAGAGGTAGCAGGTAGGAGCAACAAAGATCCTGGCCTCACCCAGTGGGCTGGCAACACTCTCCAGTGCCCAAGCTGTCAGATCCTTGTAACTGTTGTCTCCTAATTCACTGTGTCTGTCTGTAAACAGAATGTGTCAGGTACTAGGTGCCTTAAAAAACCCATTTGTTTATGTGCACATCATGACAGAAATCACCCACTGGCAGCTGGGGTTAAATCAGTGCAGTCAGAGTATGTGAACGGCCCGAGCAACATCCTCACAGCCTCCCATCAACGTGTGAACTAATGAGAGCAAAGCGGCGTTCCTCCTCCCTCCTTGAACAGTATCGAGCAGACTGCTGCTGGTGTTTGCCTTCCTGAGGCCAAGGCTGTGACAAAGAACAAACACAGATAACGGATCCTTTGTGTTCCATCGAAACATCCCCTCGAACTGTTTACTTTATCCCTGTAAATCCACACGCAGCACTGAAAAGGAAGAAAGTGTTGGTGAAGATAAGCAGATCTTGTTTGTGTGATTACACAAGGCTTTCTGCAGGGTCGACGAAGATAAAGCCGGTGTCAGGCTGCTAACTGCTGTGCTTTATTACTGTAGCTTCACATTAGCCCGTCTGCTTTGGTGCAGCAGCCGTGTCGTTATTTGCAATCATAGAAGACGTGCTGATGTGCTTCACCATCTGAGACACATTAACTTACCTCCAGACTGAGACGCTTTCCGTCCTCGTTAGAAACAGCACTGGAGGACAACAACAGTGACGCCATCAAACCTGGACTTGAAGGAGCTGAAAGTGGGACGATAAACTTTCCTGATGCTTTCCAGATCACCACCTGGAGAGTGTGTGCACTGTTTGCTGACTTGATTTGTTGCATAAGCATGTTTGGTTTCTAAATTCTCCAACATCCTGTACATGGACCAGTCCAGGATTGTACCCTCTTCTTCCTCAGTCCTGTCTTTGTAATGGGTCCAGAATGCAGTTCGTCATTGTTCCGTAGTAAACTTCTTGGATGTGGTCGTGAAGGCAGAATTCGTTGCTCTAAGATCTCTGTGCACTAGACTGTGTTGATGCTGCCATCAAAGAAGCTGAAAGGAGCTTTGACCAGAACGCGGATACAGCCCCACACATCACAGAACCGGATGATCCTTTTCCTCTTTGGTCCAGAGCACATGACCATTGGAATACTGATTCAGCTGACCACATTACATCCTCCTTCTGTGTGATGGTCCATCTCAGATGTGTCCAAGCTCAGAGATGTTGATGCTTCTGGACAAGATTAACACCAGGCATCTTATTTGTGAAGTTAGTGAATATATGTCTGTATCATAGTGTTGAGAAAGGTCTCCATGGTAACTGCTGTTCATGTGGTCCTGTAAGCTGTTGATGAATGATGGTTCTTGATTCCGTGTCATCTGAGGGATTGGAGATCGCAGGTGTCCAGCTTAGACTTTCCACACTGAACGGTTTAATGGTCCTCTGCTCTGTAAAGGACAAATATGCAAATCCTGTCCAGTCTGTATTTGTTGTAAACATTTAAATGGTCACCATTAACAAATGAAATTAAGCTGACCCAAAACAAAACATGACATATCTTGGCTTCCTAGTGTCTGCAAAGAAACCGAAGCAAAAGTAATTGTACCACTCAGTTTATTTTCGTTTGCATTCTCCATATTGTCCCATCTTTTCCTGACTGGATTTTTAAGACATGTTGAGGAGAGGTGACTTCGACGTCCTGGCATGTAAAAAGCAGGAGCTTTCAGAGGCCTCTTCCTCATCACTGTGGAGGCTGTGGATGTCAGGTGGTGGTGGAAGGTAAACTGATGCAGAGTTTAGTTATAAAGTAGAATGGGGTCATTTATCTCAATAATGACTCCTTCTTGTGTGACAAGGCAATTTCACTGCACAGACTTGTTTTTGTTTCCCTTCCTTCTCTGTGAGCTTGAACGCTGTTTTTAAAGGAGGCAGTGGGAAAATCAGGCTGAAACTGGAGAGGAGACTTTGGTTTGATTGTCTGGATCAAACAAATTGTTCTTGAAACAATTTTTAGTACTAAGCTAGATTTGGTACATTTTAGAATCAAGTAATTACTGCTTTGTAATGCTTAGTTAAAACAAACAAACAAACAAAAAAAACAGGCCAATTGTATTTAAATTTCCGACCCTTCGTAATATTGTACTTGCTTCATACTGTAAGCTTGAATTTCCCCTGACACCAAAAAGCAACCGGGGCCAGTTTAAAGTGATCATAGTATTAATTTCTTTGTTTCCAGAATGATCTAAACTGTTGCAATGATGAATTGTGACCTTAGACATCATTGTAATCTCAAAAGATGAGGTGTACTAGGTCTTGGAACAAGTCCCTCATTCATTTCAAGAAGAATTTTAAGAAGATTCCTCGCTGAGGAGTGAGCGGTCAGCTACTGCATCGCATGAACCCAGAGGTCCCAGCAGAGGTGCCACGGTCTGGTTTCCAGCAGCTTTACGTTGTCCTCAGCGTGACCCAGGCCCCACTAGGAGAGTCCGCTGTGATAACTCGCTTTGTGAAAACTGATGTCAAAATACACTTGATGTTTATCTGATCGGAGCAGAGAAGATGCCTGCATCTGTCACACTTCTACACTGCTCTGCAGCACTTCTGGGGCTCCGCTCTCATTGACAGGAGCGGCCGTGATTCGCAGCTGCAGATGTAGTGCAGGCATTTTGCAGCACTTCCACGCCTGGTGGAACTCAGGGGAAAATGTTTGATGTTTCTTCATTTAGTCTTGGAAGAAATGTGTAGTTGGTTGTGAGGAACCATCAAACCTTTTCCAGTTTTAGCGGGATTGCCCCTATAACTGTCCCACACAGCAAGTAATCTTTGCAGTTGCAGTTCCTCCAGTTGATGACCTTTATACTTCAGATCTGGAGTGACCTCTGGCTTGAACATGAACGGCTAGTCTATTGGAACTGTTGTTGTTGAAGATGTACGTAGTGTCTACAAGTTTTGTTTTTTGTCGCTTGGCTGTTCCAGACCGGCTGACTAACCCCCTCACAGAAAGCTTGTTTGTAGAAAGAGCAGTCAGAAAAAGCTAAAAGCTGTTGTCTGGAACTTCTCAACAATCCAGTAACTGGCTAGAAATTTTGAATACATGCAATATTTACGCCCCTCCCAACATCTCCTACATTTCAGAACCGTCTACTTCACCCCTCCCCCTGCTTTCAAGGAGTGTGCCATGCTCACTAGAGCACATTTAACGTAGCTGTAGTCAGTTACATTTCTATGGATATCTGAGCCGTCAGAGAACTGATACCTCAGAACAAATCAGAAATGGAACATCCATCCATCTATATTCTATCCCCGTTTTAATCCTTTGAAGGGTCACGGGGGTCTGCCGAATCTCGGCTCATTACAGAGGCAAGGGTTCAGCCTGGACACGGCAGTAATAGACCAAAAACAGGTCAGCAGTCCCTCTGCTGCGCGTCCGTGGACAAAGCTCGCCGCGTTATTTCACAGTTCCAGATGGAGTAAGTCCTTGGATAAGTCATCATCGTAAACCTGGATACCTGTGATTAAATCAGAACCAACTTTAGTCACAAATGACTAATTGCAAACACACGCATTGCAAACAAATGAGGAATTTGATTCAGCAGACAGATAGAAATAAAAAAATTAATAAATAAAGATAAATAGTTGCAATCAAAGACTATGCATTCTATACATGTGAAAGAACCAATACTTACAGCCATGAAGACACTGCACACATATTCAACCTTCTGTGACTTTTTAAAGTTCAGCAGGGTGACTGGGGGGAAACTGCCTCTGTGACTGGTTTTGGTGTGCAGTGCTCTGGCCATCTTACCAGAAAAGACTAATTTAAAAAGTTTGTGTACAAGGTGTGAGGGGTCTGCGCAAATGTTCCTAGCCCATTTCCTGACTCTGGAGTGATAGAAGGTTATCAGCACCTCCTGGGGCAGGTTAAACTTCCTGAGCAATGTCAGGAAATGCAACCTCTGCTGTACCTTCTTGTGGACAATGTTTATATGGGTGGGCTACTTCATATCCCGGGAAATCGTGGATCCCAGAAACTTAAGACTACCCACTTTAGACACTGCTGAGGATAGTGAAGGGAGCAAGTGGTTGGGGTTTCCTCCTAAGGTCCACTGTCATTTCCTCAGTCTTGAGCAGGTTTGAAAAAAAACCCAAAACAAAACATAACAACCCTTTTCCTGTTGGTGGAAAAATGCACCACATCAACCAATCACAAACTTATATGGCAACGCAGAGTATTTGGTTGCTGCAGTAGAGAGGAAAGTTGTGGGAGTTAAAACGCGTTTTTACATTGGCGGAAACCCTGTGTTTAACACGCAGATCTGGATCTGGATCTTGTCCTTTTTACATTGAGTGAAGTGGGGTGGCGTGTCAAGCTGGCCCCGCAAATGGCTCGCCTTGGAGGTTAGACTTAAGCCGTGGACGCCATAAACCGGTGTTTGTCTGGAACCACAAAGGATAGTCCAACTGGCCACAAACGTGACAAACTGTGGCAGGAACAAAACCCAGCCAAAGAATACTCATCCCGATGTTCAATCATCCTTGTTTTGAAAAATTCACGTTTTTATCCTGCTAATGTAAGGATTAAACGTCATTCTACATGCCCACACATCTTACATTATGTCACGCGGATAAGGCCTCACAAATCGCTTTCCCTCCACTAATCTCGCCTTCAGGCAGAAAGTGACAAACAACACACCTGGCGTTTATATTATCCAACACGTGTTAACACCTGTTCATCATCCAGCGATAACATTGGGATCAAATCTAAAACCGCTGAAGAGACAGATGACAGATTGAGAGGCTGCCTCCTGGTGGATACAAAAAGGAAAGACACACCCTGGAGGACATGAACCTCTGTCTTGTGACGAACATCAAGTCTTTTTCTTGTGCCACAAATCGTTTGTTTGGCATTTTATTTTCCCAGCTGATTTCTTTTGTAAATCCAATAGACATGTGAGCCTTTGCCTGTATTTAATGTGAAAAGTGTATCCAACTTTGTTTGCAAATATGATAAATATGTTTGTCAGCGCAGACTCTCAGGCAGACAGACAGGCAGACAGACAGGAATGTGGTCCTACTGTGAGGGTTGAGAGCCTCCCGTTTTTCCACAGGGTGGGAGGATGATCTCCTGTAGTTGGTGATGTGCTGCAGCCTGTTTCTGGCCTGCTTGTGCAGGACCTCGTCTCTACTTCTGCTGCCGTCCTCCTTGGCCTTGGGCAGCTTCCTTAGTTTGCCATATAAGACACCATATACCACACTATACACTACAGCATACACTACATATACTACCCTATGTACTACATATACTACACTATATACTACATATACTACACTATACACTACATATACTACACTATACACTACATATACTACCCTATATACTACATATACTACACTATACACTACACTATACACTACATATACTACCCTATATACTACATATACTACACTATACACTACATATACTACACTATACACTACATATACTACACTATACACTACAGCATACACTACATATACTACCCTATATACTACATATACTACACTATATACTACATATACTACACTATACAGTAGATATACTACACTATACACTACATATACTACACTATACACTACAGCATACACTACATATACTACCCTATATACTACATATACTACACTATACACTACATATACTACCCTATATACTACATATACTACACTATATACTACATATACTACACTATACACTACATATACTACCCTATATACTACATATACTACACTATACACTACATATACTACACTATACACTACATATACTACACTATACACTACAGCATACACTACATATACTACCCTATATACTACATATACTACACTATATACTACATATACTACACTATACAGTACATATACTACACTATACACTACATATACTACACTATACACTACAGCATACACTACATATACTACCCTATATACTACATATACTACACTATATACTACATATACTACACTATACAGTACATATACTACACTATACACTACATATACTACACTATACACTACATATACTACACTATACACTACATATACTACACTATACACTACAGCATACACTACATATACTACCCTATATACTACATATACTACACTATATACTACATATACTACACTATACACTACATATACTACACTATACACTACATATACTACACTATACACTACAGCATATACTACATATACTACACTATACACTACATATACTACACTATACACTACATATACTACACTATACACTACATATACTACCCTATATACTACATATACTACCCTATATACTACATATACTACACTATACACTACATATACTACACTATACACTACATATACTACACTATACACTACAGCATACACTACATATACTACCCTATATACTACATATACTACACTATATACTACATATACTACCCTATATACTACATATACTACACTATACACTACATATACTACACTATACACTACATATACTACCCTATATACTACATATACTACACTATATACTACATATACTACACTATACAGTACATATACTACACTATACACTACATATACTACACTATACACTACATATACTACACTATACACTACATATACTACACTATACACTACATATACTACACTATACACTACAGCATACACTACATATACTACCCTATATACTACATATACTACACTATATACTACATATACTACCCTATATACTACATATACTACACTATACACTACATATACTACACTATACACTACATATACTACCCTATATACTACATATACTACACTATATACTACATATACTACACTATACAGTACATATACTACACTATACACTACATATACTACACTATATACTACATATACTACACTATATACTACATATACTACACTATACACTACATATACTACACTATACACTACATATACTACACTATACACTACAGCATACACTACATATACTACCCTATATACTACATATACTACACTATATACTACATATACTACACTATATACTACATATACTACACTATATACTACATATACTACACTATATACTACATATACTACACTATACACTACATATACTACACTATACACTACATATACTACACTATACACTACAGCATACACTACATATACTACCCTATATACTACATATACTACCCTATATACTACATATACTACCCTATATACTACATATACTACCCTATATACTACATATACTACACTATACACTACATATACTACACTATACACTACATATACTACACTATACACTACAGCATACACTACATATACTACCCTATATACTACATATACTACACTATATACTACATATACTACCCTATATACTACATATACTACACTATACACTACATATACTACACTATACACTACATATACTACCCTATATACTACATATACTACACTATATACTACATATACTACACTATACACTACATATACTACACTATACACTACATATACTACACTATACACTACATATACTACACTATACACTACATATACTACACTATACACTACATATACTACACTATACACTACAGCATACACTACATATACTACCCTATATACTACATATACTACCCTATATACTACATATACTACCCTATATACTACATATACTACACTATACACTACATATACTACACTATACACTACATATACTACACTATACACTACAGCATACACTACATATACTACCCTATATACTACATATACTACACTATATACTACATATACTACCCTATATACTACATATACTACACTATACACTACATATACTACACTATACACTACATATACTACCCTATATACTACATATACTACACTATATACTACATATACTACACTATACAGTACATATACTACACTATATACTACATATACTACACTATATACTACATATACTACACTATACACTACATATACTACACTATACACTACATATACTACACTATACACTACATATACTACACTATACACTACAAGCATACACTACATATACTACCCTATATACTACATATACTACACTATATACTATATATACTACCCTATATACTACATATACTACACTATACACTACATATACTACACTATACACTACATATACTACCCTATATACTACATATACTACACTATATACTACATATACTACACTATACAGTACATATACTACACTATACACTACATATACTACACTATACACTACATATACTACACTATACACTACAGCATACACTACATATACTACCCTATATACTACATATACTACCCTATATACTACATATACTACCCTATATACTACATATACTACACTATATACTACATATACTACACTATACAGTACATATACTACACTATACACTACATATACTACACTATATACTACATATACTACACTATATACTACATATACTAAACTATACACTACATATACTACACTATACACTACATATACTACACTATACACTACAGCATACACTACATATACTACCCTATATACTACATATACTACACTATATACTACATATACTACACTATACAGTACATATACTACACTATATACTACATATACTACACTATATACTACATATACTACACTATACACTAACATATACTACACTATAACTACACTACTATACTACACTATACACTACAGCATACACGACATATACTACCCCTATATACTACATATACTACCCTATATACTACATATCTACCCTATATACTACATATACTACACTATATACTACATATACTACACTATAACACTACATATACTACACTATACACTACAGCATACACTACATATACTACCCTATATACTACATATACTACACTATATACTACATATACTACCCTATATACTACATATACTACACTATACACTACATATACTACACTATACACTACATATACTACCCTATATACTACATATACTACACTATATACTACATATACTACACTATACAGTACATATACTACACTATATACTACATATACTACACTATATACTACATATACTACACTATACACTACATATACTACACTATACACTACATATACTACACTATACACTACATATACTACACTATACACTACAGCATACACTACATATACTACCCTATATACTACATATACTACACTATATACTATATATACTACCCTATATACTACATATACTACACTATACACTACATATACTACACTATACACTACATATACTACCCTATATACTACATATACTACACTATATACTACATATACTACACTATACAGTACATATACTACACTATACACTACATATACTACACTATACACTACATATACTACCCTATATACTACATATACTACCCTATATACTACATATACTACACTATATACTACATATACTACCCTATATACTACATATACTACACTATATACTACATATACTACACTATACACTACATATACTACACTATACACTACATATACTACACTATATACTACATATACTACACTATATACTACATATACTACACTATACACTACATATACTACACTATACACTACATATACTACACTATACACTACAGCATACACTACATATACTACCCTATATACTACATATACTACACTATATACTACATATACTACACTATATACTACATATACTACACTATATACTACATATACTACACTATACACTACATATACTACACTATACACTACAGCATACACTACATATACTACCCTATATACTACATATACTACCCTATATACTACATATACTACCCTATATACTACATATACTACACTATACACTACATATACTACACTATACACTACATATACTACACTATACACTACAGCATACACTACATATACTACCCTATATACTACATATACTACACTATATACTACATATACTACCCTATATACTACATATACTACACTATACACTACATATACTACACTATACACTACATATACTACCCTATATACTACATATACTACACTATATACTACATATACTACACTATACAGTACATATACTACACTATATACTACATATACTACACTATATACTACATATACTACACTATACACTACATATACTACACTATACACTACATATACTACACTATACACTACATATACTACACTATACACTACAGCATACACTACATATACTACCCTATATACTACATATACTACACTATATACTATATATACTACCCTATATACTACATATACTACACTATACACTACATATACTACACTATACACTACATATACTACCCTATATACTACATATACTACACTATATACTACATATACTACACTATACAGTACATATACTACACTATACACTACATATACTACACTATACACTACATATACTACACTATACACTACAGCATACACTACATATACTACCCTATATACTACATATACTACACTATATACTACATATACTACCCTATATACTACATATACTACACTATATACTACATATACTACCCTATATACTACATATACTACACTATACACTACATATACTACACTATACACTACAGCATACACTACATATACTACCCTATATACTACATATACTACACTATATACTACATATACTACACTATACACTACATATACTACACTATACACTACAGCATATACTACATATACTACATATATTACACCATAGACACCATAGATAGGGGAGTGGTGGCCTAGTGGTTACAGTGGTGGGCTTGGACCCAGGTTCAAGCCCAGGGCTGCCCACAATGGTAAATCACTGGGGGCTCCTGAGCAAGGCCCTTAACTCCCAATTGCTCACCGGGCGCTGATGCTGGCAGCCCCACTGCTCACTAGTGAAACTAGATGTCCACACTGACAAGAAAGGGAAGGAAAAAAAAAAATACTACAGCATATACTACATATACTACACTATACACTACATATACTACACTATACACTACATATACTACACTATACACTACAGCATATACTACATATACTACACTATACACTACACTATACACTACATATACTACACTATGTACTATACATACTACTCTATATAATACATATACTGCACTATATACTAGATATACTACACTTTATACTACATATACTCCAACACAGTTGGACACTTAACGAACACAACACACAGACCTTTGACAGCAACACCCACAGCCCAAGCACCACCCACCTCCCCCCACCAGCTCCCGAGACCTCCCCACCCCACAACAAAAGCACCCCTGCTGGGCCGGGTCGGGACTGCCTGCCCAACCCGCCAGTTTCATTTGTTGTTTTTTGCTTGTTTCTTTTGTTTTGGTTTTGTGTTTGACTTGTTTCCTGTATTATTTTGAAACTCTGAGTCGTTGTGGTAAGTTATAGTTGGACTTCCCTTGTTCCCATCTCCTTGATTGTTTGCACCTGTGTCTCTCAGCCCTGTGAGTGTATCTTGGCTTGTCTTTCCATTCATCCCTGCTGTTCTGTACTGTGTTTCTACAGGACCGGTTTTCAACTTGTCAGTTTGGGTTTTCTCCCTGTCTGGCTTTCTACTTAGTTTTTTTTAGTTTTTTTTTTTTTTAGTTGTCTGTCATTTTTTTGTGATGCCCTTTTTTCTGTGGATTCTTGCAAGTTCAACTCTTTTTGTTTAATTGAAGTTCCTTTTATTTTGAAACTCCTGCAACCTCACTCTCCTGTTTTTGGGACCTGCTCTACTCACAACACAACAAAAACAAAGTGTAAATAGATATTGTATGTGTGTGAAATGAGACAGAAGCATCAATCATGCTTAATGTGCTCATGCGTTGAGCACATCTACCCTAAGAGGTAGAATAATTTTAAGCCCTTTTCTATAAACCAGCTCTTACATACGGGCCCTGAGACAGGGAAAAGGGGCAAATGTCCCGGAAAGAAAATCCAGTATGTAAGGGCCGTATGTCAGCATGTTCATTGAGGCCCGTCGCTGCAGCTTCAAAAACGCTCCAGTCGGTGCAGTCACAGCAGACCTCAGATCTCCGGCTTTGACTCCTCAGTCCACCTTGTCGCTCTTCTTACCACACACTTAGAAGCTCTTAATTTCTGATGTAAGTAGAAAAGAGATGATTCAGGCAGTGATCATAGAGTCCTAAAGCTGCTCTGGGGACAGAGCAGTAAGTGTCCTGTATGACTGTGCAGAGGTCCGGAGCGTAGTTCCTCCGGTTGGACATTTTATATGCTGTCCGTATTGTGGGAGCTTGTGGGTGAGATTTGCTCTGTTAAAGTGCCCCAGAATGATAAACAAGAAGTGTGGATGTTTCCTCTCCACATCCACTATCTGTTTGGTCAGCTTTGGTAACGCCGTCATTATGCAGGTGGGATGAAAACACCGACCAGAAGGAATGAGGAAAACTCCAGCTGTGAATAAAACAGTCAGCAATTGATGAAAAGAGTTTCTAGGTGAGAGCTGCATGACTTCTTCAACACTGTGACATCAGTACATCAATCTTTATTTATGAAAAAGCAGATTCCACCTCCCTTTGCTGTCCCTGAGAGCTCTGTGATGCAGTTGGATGGGAACAGCTGGAAGTCGCGGTGCGCTATCTGGGATGTTCTCACTGAGCCAGGTTTCAGTCAAACACAAACACAGGGCAGCAGATCTGCTAAAGTTTGTTTTTTGAGTTCAGAAGCAGCAACTCACCCATCTGACTGCCAGAGAGTGGACGTTTGCCAGGTGAACAGACGGCAGTGGAGGGACAACAGGGGATAAAACAAAGATCGGAGCGGCGGGGACAGGGTGGGACAGGGTGGGGTTGTCTGGCGCTGGCGGGGACTGTGACTGGCATTCTGTAAACGTCGTCCTGGCTCTGAATGGAGGAACTTTGAGCGGCGGAAACCCGGAGACTACGGGTGGTACCACAGGATGGGATTCGATTCTCTGATGACCTAGTTCATGTAATTTTATCTGAAAATATTAGTCATTTCAGACAACGACGTACCTCCTGCAACATTAAGGCAACGTCATCTTGTTTTTCGGGACATTGCAGTGCTTGTGATACTTCTTTTTATCGTTCTAATGTAAACCCCAGATAAGACAAAAATGGCTGGAGTGGAGTTCATTTTCCTGATAGAGGATTCTGTTGCATTAATTACCCTGCCGAATCCACACGCATGCCTTCTTAAAGTAAGGATTTATTACACCACCGTCTAGACACCAAATCTCCAGTGTTTTTATCATTACGAAAGCCTTTAAAGTTTTCATTGTGAGAGTTGTCTGCCTAAAATATTGACTGAAACATTTATAAGCAAAATGCAAAAATACAGTAAAACAAATCAGACCTGGAAGAACAAATGGACACGCTTCAGTTCAGACACATAATCGACGCTTTATTTGTTAAAACCCAATGAAAATAATTGCCTTTTTTTGCCAGATTCCAGTTGTGAATAGTTGATTCATCCATTTTGGCCCATTCCCTCCCATCCTGTGAGTACTGTCTTGTGAACTGGAGACTCGCAGGCCTTTCAGCACCGCGAGAAAGTGTTCCGGCTCTCTGTGAACAGGTTCTCCAGTAATGTAACAGGTTCTGAAGTACAAGGTAAATACTGTAGTAGAAGTGACGAACACATCCAACCATCTGTACCATATTTAATACATGACAAGAATAAAAGGATAATAATCTGAACTTTAGGACATATGGTGAACACTTTTGCAGTAAACAGGTTAGGGTTAGTTATTATGCTGGTCCTCTCCAGATGTTACCCATGTGGAGTTTTCGTCAGTTGGAGAGGTGAAAGACTGACGCAGCCACTTTGGTTTGAGTTCTTCTTCCTTTTCTTCTCTAAAGAGGTTGCTGTTGAGGGTTGAGCTTCAAAACCCTGATTTCCTTCCCTCCCTTTGATGGTGTTATACCCATCTGCAGTGTGCTTTCATATCTGTATCTCCAAGTGTGCACATCAAAAAGCTTGCAATCAAACTAGTAATAACTTGATTCTCTTCATGGTATCTGCAACCCTTCCTGTTACTTTAATCTGAAATTACAAGCAGGCTTACATTTGTATCTCTAGGGCTTTGGGATCAGCTCCACAGAGAGCTGCACTCCGGCTGTTCCAGGCCTTAAATCCGCTGTGCTGCAGCTACTTGATACCACTCACTAGTGGATACGTGTGTATGACTCAGCTTCTATTGTGGTATTATTTCACATCTCAGAGTTTGGGAAAAAAAATTAATTAGTTTAAAGGCGAACAACAGTAAATATGATTGGATCAGACTAAAACAGCAGTGCTTGATGCTAAACACGGGGAGTTCTAGTTGAGTCTGAGATTGGCTACATGTTTCTGGCCCTGCCTCTCCTCTCCACTTGCAACCTGGTTATTGGTGTGACTTAACTGCTCGTAAGCATTTTTCAGAGCTTTGCCATACTCCAAAACTCACCAGATGTTGTACACCCATCAAGTCTGTAAAATATTTCATATTTTAAGGGTGTCTGAAAGTGGGCATGAAAAAATGGCTCAATAGCGCCACCTTAAAAATAAAAACATTAGTCCCTCATATGAGTTTGGCCTGCATGCAACAAAATTGGTAGGTTTATGTAGATTGGCGACTCGCACAAAAAAGTCTCAAGAACCCATATTCCTAAATGCATGCCTCCATTTCCAATTTAATTTGTGATTTTGAGCTGATTTTTGAGATTTGCAGACCTCGTATTTGAACAAACTCCTCCCAGAGATTTCATCGGATCAACTTCATATTTGACGTGTTTCATCTAAGGGCTTTGCTGAAGTTAAATTGCAAAGCTTGTGAGTTTTCATCCAGGGACTCGCCCTTGACATTGCAGTGAAATTCGACATTTCGCCAAGGAAATTCAGCCTACTCTTACTCTGTCATGCGTTGTCCCAGAGGCCTCAGATGTGCTGTATGACCAGAGTCCAGCTCTGAACAGACCCAAATGGTCATATTTAGTCCTACTTATAGCACCCCCTTGTGGCAACAGGAAGTGACTCGCTTGATGTTTTGATGTCGCTGTTCTGACATGATGGTCAAAGAGATGTCAAACCTGGTCAAACCCAGGAGGTTGATGCAGCTAATCATGAGATAAAATTCTCATCAGAGGACCTTCACACGTTGATGCAGGAAATTTCGATGCTTCGCCATGAGTGGATAACTTGCTCTGACTTGCCCATGCATTGTCCAATCTGAACCAAAATGAATGTTTGATGAGGCATCCATTCTGAACAAGACGATATGACAATCTTGTATGAACGCCATAGCGCCACCTCCGATCAAAGGAAGTCAAAGGATGTGTGGTTTTTGTCACATTCAGTCCTTTAATGCCTCATGCTTCATCAGATCAGCCTGAGATTTGTACTGAATGTACTCAAAATTGTTCTCACACAACGTGTAAAGGTTTATGGATGGACATCTAACAGCACCTGTGTCATTCACCGTGAAGTTGATGGTTTTGCCACTCATGCATTTAAAACAATGAATGAAGGGGAGATTCAAGGATCAGGTTCTTTTCACAAAGGCAAATATTTTGATACACTTCAACATAGGCTCTATTCAGATGTTTATCATTCTATATTTTTGAAAACATGAAATCTTTACATACTTTGTCCAACCTACTTCAGTCTCACCATATATGGTGTTGACCCTGATGTCATTATCTCCTGTAGGTTTCATTCAGACCAGTCAAACGGTACATGTACAGTGACATTTTTTTCATTTTTGACGCTAAACACACTTTTTATGACATCTAATTCTTGAGTCAGTTCATTAAACTTTGTGGAAATATAACTATATATCAGAATGATTCATGCATTTTTTCAGAGTTTCTCAATAAACACTTTACTTCGATTAATTATACAAGGATATGTAATCAGTAGAGAGAAGCAGGGGCAGATTTAACATTGCTGGGCTCCTTTAATCTGACTCAGATTGGGTGCATATGTTTGCAGTCTCTGAACTCTGAACTCATCTGGAGTGTAAGATTCACACTTTGATGACACATTGTCATAAACAATAAGGCTTTTGCATTGTATGTGGTGGTGCTGGCACAACTGCAGTATTTTTTTTTATTTGCCATGGCAATTCTTAACAAGACTTAATGGTTGTGTGTCTGACCTGGTGGTCAGCAGCACAGGAGCACTAACTCACAATTAAATGTCTGTTGGATTCTGTTCCTGCACGCAAGGGTTGTATGATGTAAGTATCATACTCAAAACTGACATAACACAGCCCTGGCTCATAGTTTCGGTCAGCGGGACTGTGAAAAACTTTCTTTCAGTGATCCATTTAGATCTGGAGGGATCTGTGGTGTCAAAAACCCAGATCAGAGAAGAATTATCAAGACTCCCTATCTTTAACTCCAACAAACTTCCCACTGTGCTGCATTTCATACAATTTCCACAGTGAAAACTTTAATAGAGAAAACATACTTGAGTTGTGGCATTAAGGCTCCATTCAAGCATAATTTATCAGGCTTATGTAGAAATACAGGGGTGTAGAACCTGACCCCCTCCATAGACTTGGACCCTACAGGCGGCGAGGAGGTGCGATTTTAAATTAGGAGTGCTGGGGCCCTGGAAAGCTCAGAGGGTTGAGTGGGCACCACTTGCCCTCGTCCAGGCAGCACAGGTTTAAGTCCCAGCCTGTTGCTCTTTGCAGTGTGTCTTTCCCCTATTTCCTTCCACCTACTTTCCCAATAAAGGCTGCTAGTGCCACACAAAAATTAAGAGTGGCAGCGAGGTTGGTAGGTGAGACATCTGAAAGCATCTGCGCTCCTTACATGGGTCTACTAATGAGATGAAGTAACCAGAATGAACCATGCAGAGTGGTGAGAGTATACGCACACACACTGCAGCAATTGTCTGCCTGAATTAACTCCCAGAGCTGAATTAATTTGCTGTACTCCTGAAGTGGGTGCTGAACTGGGTAACTCCCACCTGTAACACCAGTTTCAAAACCCCACAGAGGCGAGCGGTGGAGACTCTGTCCCTACAGCTGTTCACAGAGCTGTTAAGACATTGTTGAAAACAGGGCTGTTGTACTGTATCTCTGTAGTACTCTGAGTTAAGGTGTGTTTCCAGTAGCAGGAATTCAGGTAAATCCGCCAGACAGTAACTTCTAACAGAGCCGACGGTCTTTTCATCCCCTTCAGCCGGAGACACGTCGGAAATAGCACAGCCGACCACAAGGTGGCGATGGTGTACATTTCTTTACTGTTTGGAAGCGGCCAGCAGCATAAAAGATGAAAATAAGAGAAAGCATTAAAAGAATAAAGAGAAAGTTGTTTTTGTTTTTAAAACTTAAACCGCAGTTGTAGCAGTTGAAATAAAAGAAAACCTGCTGCTGGACCTCTACGTTGGCATAATACACCAACAAAACCTGAACAACTTGTTGGTCTGTCTATGTTTTTTTTTCTTGTATTCTCCAATTTCATCAAATGTACTTGCAGCAAAATGTTTCTGGTCCAAATGCTTAAATGAGTTCTGGTCACATGGTTTATGTTCAGGTCAGAGTGCTGAATGTAATTTAGAAAACCAGATCAGCGGAGACCCCTTGCCAGGAGGGTCCTGTCACACCATCCTAGTTTCTATGCTGACACACGTACTACAAGTTTACTACTTTACAATCTTCCTGCCTTCTCTGTGATGAAAGTGTTGAAATGAGAAACGATCCTGCACCAGCTACTGGAGAAGTGTCCGTGATCTTCGAAGGATTAGAATTTCTAATTCCGTAAAAGTGTAAGCCCCTCTCCCATAAACCAGATAGTTTTTAGTGTCCATGGAACAAGTCGGCGGCAGCAGCGCTGCGTTGGCTCTCCAGCTCTTCGTCCTCAGCTCATATGGATTCATATTTTTTATTTTAGACAACTAAGCAAGACACCAATTCCAGGCTTTTTAGTTATTTTTATCAATGTTTGGTATCCATTCGCTCTTCTTCCCGTTTTCGGGGAAGTTTTAGGTTTAAAAACTGTTAAATCAACAATGTTGTACCTCTCCTCTTCTTAACTAACGACTTGGTTTACCTTTGCATCCATCCAATATAGTGCAGACGGCCCTGTCTGTCACATGATTGACAAAAATAGTTGCGTAAACGTAAAGATCCTTTTGAAACATTTAGATACAACTAAAAAGCTGACAGGGTTGAAATACTTTGATTGGTGTATGACAGGGCTTATCAATTAATTTGGAATGGGGGCCAGTTCATGAAACTAAAGCAAATTGAGAGTCCAAAAGATACAAGTAATCAGTGTCACAAAGAAAGTAAGTACAACATTCTGAAGGTGTCAATATAGTCTATTTTGCAAATGTAGAACAGCCTATACACAAGGACCTTATCCATTGTAACATAAATCAGACAGCTTAACAGTCAGTCTAAGTCAGGTCTCCACCAACAACAAAATCAAAGTGCATTGTATGGAACAAAAAAGATTTTTAACAGCATGCTTTTTTAAGGGAATGTTTTCCTCAACGAGCCATTTGGTTGTCTAAATTTCCATCTTTCATCTGACTTGTTTAAACAACTTAAATGCCAAGTATGCACCGATACATACAAAAATAAACTGCACTGTGTGCTATAATTGTAACAACATAATAGTGCATGGGAATTATCAGAGGCAAACATTTCAAACCGTATTCAACAATAATCACCCAACCCATTTTAGCACTAATACGAGAAAGAAAACACTGTGGCACCCCATTAGTTGACCTGTCTCTATATTTATTCTTTAAATTCAGCAAGCATATCAGTCAGCAGCTTGCAGAAAATGCG
The DNA here is from genome assembly GCA_014839995.1 of Xenentodon cancila. Taxonomy (NCBI): domain Eukaryota; kingdom Metazoa; phylum Chordata; class Actinopteri; order Beloniformes; family Belonidae; genus Xenentodon; species Xenentodon cancila. The sequence goes on along the minus strand of JABWDQ010000184.1, from coordinate 3,149,583 downwards.
GTGCTGTAAACTGGAGGTGCAACGAATAAAGTTAATAATTGTCATGACAGAGTCCATGGTCTGTGTTAACTCACCCCTGAGTTTGGTACGCAGGAGGCTTTAGTGGATGAGGCAGCGTAGTGATCTCATTTGCTGCGACGCCCTGATCCTTCCCCACCACCGAGGGTGCAACATCCGTCACCAACATGTTGACCCGCGCCAAATCCAAATGTTCTCTTCCAGGAATTAAGCAATTTTGGTGAACAAAATCTCTCTGGTGTTATGTCCCTCTAGGGGAAACAATCCAAACAGATCCTCGCAAAAACATTCTCCATCAAAGAATCTCACATAAAGGCATAGCTACGCAACATCACTGTTGTCGGTCGACTCATCCACGGCCAAAGAAGAGTCTCTCGGCTTTCCACAGTTTGTCCAAAAGTGTCTCAAAACATCAGATGCGAAGGAATCCACTCTCTTCATATTTGACATGACTGATATTGGAATTTGCTTGATCAAATTAATAATGCTTTTCTGGATTTTCTCATTCTTTACCACCTGTTTATGCATGCCAGCACACACTCCTTGACTATCTCTGAGTCTGTAAACAGCGTTTTTTGTTTTTGTAATATCCATGCCACTCATAATGATGGTAGTGTTGATCTCTCCAGAACAATAAGCTACGTCTTTGCTCATAACAAGCTGTGCGCCCAGATACACCATATTGGCAAAAGTATTGCTCACCCATCCAAATAATGGGAATCAGGTGTTCCAGTCACTTCCATGGCCACCTCGGCATGCAGCTATTACAGCTATTTGTGAAAGAACGGTTCACTCTCAGGAGTTCTCCATCTGGAAATCTAAAGGACCAGTCTGGGTTTGGTGGTTGCCAGGACAACGGTTCTTGTCTGACTGCATTGTTCAAAGTGTAAAGTTTGGTGGAGGCGGGATTATGGTGTGGGGTTGTTCTTCAGGTGCTGGACTTGGACCCTTAGTTCCAGTGAAAGGAACTCTGAATGCTTCAGCATACCAGGACTTTTGGAAAATTCCAGTTTGGAGCTGGTCCCTTCCCCTTCCAACATGACTGTGCACCAGTGCACAAAGCAGGTCCATGAAGGCCTGGATGACAGAGTCTGGTGTGGATGAACCTGACTGGCCTGCACAGAGTCCTGACCTCAACCCAACAGAACACCTTTGGGATGAAGACTGAAGCCTCTGGTCCAACATCAGTGTGACCTCACAAATGTGCTTCTGGAAGAATGGTCAAACATTCCCATAAACACATTCCTAAACTTTGTGGACAGCCTTCCCAGAAGAGGTGAAGCTGGTATAGCTACAAAGGAGGGCCGACATATTAACCCCTCTGGATCAGGAATGGGAGGTCACTTAAGTTCATATGCAAGTCAAAGCAGGTGAGTAAATAGTTTTGGCCATATAGTGTATCTTCTGCCTCCGAGCAGCAGAGCCTGGTGGAAAAGTGGCTGGTAGTGAAGTCCATGTGTTCACCTTTTTGAATAAGTGATATAATTTAAGTGGATGTTACATTCATTTGCACTATACATTGGATGGTCACCTGTTACTTAATCAGAGGACAGGGAAACTTATACCAACAGAGGTTTTTAGGCAATGCTGACACATAGATTCATTTATAAAGCTCTATGTTGTTCTGTATACTGTAATATTGTTGGTTTTAATTGGTAAGTTTGATGTAGATGATTTAAAATCCTGAACCCTAAATTGATATAGTATTTGTAATAATTTTTATTTGTTTGTTTAATGCTTTTGCAAGAGATTCTCCTCCTTGTCCTGGTGCTTGCTGACATGCATGATAATTGTACGTGATCATTAAATTACCCATTACAATGTTTGCATTCAGTTTTCTTTCTTTTCTGTGGTTTCATTTAGTTCTACCTTTTCTTTAGTGTGGACTCTTAAGGTTAGGAGTGTGGTAAGCTAGATTGGGCCAAAGTTAATGGTTTTGGGGCAAGGATGATTATTATCAGCCATAAAGAATCTCGACAGGCCAACATTGAAGGAGAAGTGTGAAATAAGTGCTTCATGTCTTGTGTCCTTCCTCAGAAGTGGAAAGAAAGACCTAGCTTTGGCAAAGTTACATCTTGGTGCAGAAATAAAAGTAAGGTCACAGCTCTGAACAATGTTGTTGGAAAGCTACATCGTCTGAGACCTCAGGTTGAAAAGAGAATTATGGTTAGAAGCTGTACATGTCAACAGGTGCCAGCACTTTAAATGTTGAGGCACCAGCTACAGAACGTCTCAAACAACTCACCTTCTTTACTTTTGTGGCCACTAGCACACAGCATTGAGGTGCATTACCACCAGCAACAGGAATGGACTTGGATGGGACATAAAACTATACTTTTACATATGCTATACCCTGTTAACGGCTCCGTTTTTAAAGATATTACTTCTATGCATCCTTATTCCATCATCCCTCCATTAACAGTTAATAAAGAGATGGTGAGTTAATTAGAGCTGAGACAATTGCTTTATGATTTATGTTCTTAAAGTAAAAATCTTAAAATAATGTTTCTAAATCATTGTAGTGGTTCATCAGCTCATTACAGGATAAACGGCACTTCCGCCAGCGCATGAGCAGGTCTGCTTGTCCTGCTGAAGGACTCGAAAACCTTCCCACCACTTCCCACCTGTCAATCAAAGCCTAAGACCTCGCTCTGTTTGCAGGAGTAGGAATGTTAGCACGTGGCTAACTACAGGAAGATCAGTAAAGATGTGTGAGGATGTGTAACTTCGCTCGTCAAAACCACTTCATGGCTGAAAGAAATTAGTGTTTTGACAAAGGTGGTGAAGAAAAGACAAAGTAACAGAGCCCAAACACGAGTCCATGCTGGACCAGCCTCCACCTGTTGGAGTAACTGGAGGAGACAAAGAGCTGCAGGACGGACGGAGACCTAACTGCTGATATTTGATAAGTGAGTCATGTTTATATTTATTACTTCTATACATTCATGTTTTTGAGCCTGGTTAGATATTAGACTGGGTTACAGTCCTTCATCTGATAACTGGCGCCCGGTTATGTTTATAAATGTCATTATTAGATAAGATAATGCTGCCAGTTTTAGTAGTTAACATGCTTGTTGCTATTTTAAGAGGAGCGGCAGTAATTTCATCTACAACTCGTAAACTACATCTGGTTGCAACAAGTTCAAATAACTACATTACCTAAACCTAAAATCTGCTGTTTGGCAAATCATAGTAGTCACCTGAATGGAATTACTTACATACATATTGACAATCGTGTTGATACTCAACACAAGAACCATTCGACTGTTATTGATTACTAAAACTGAAATTCTCTCTCCCAGAAAAACAAAACTACAGGAACCGTGTGTACGCCGTCAAAGACCTGCAGCTACGTGTCAGACCTGCAGCCACGTGTCAGACCTGCAGCTACGTGTCAGACCTGCAACCACGTGTCAGACCTGCAGCCACGTGTCAGACCTGCAACCACGTGTCAGACCTGCAACCACGTGTCAGACCTGCAGCCACGTGTCAGACCTGCAACCACGTGTCAGACCTGCAACCACGTGTCAGACCTGCAACCACGTGTCAGACCTGCAGCTACGTGTCAGACCTGCAGCTACGTGTCAGACCTGCAGCTACGTGTCAGACCTGCAACCACGTGTCAGACCTGCAACCACGTGTCAGACCTGCAGCTACGTGTCAGACCTGCAACCACGTGTCAGACCTGCAGCTACGTGTCAGACCTGCAGCTACGTGTCAGACCTGCAACCACGTGTCAGACCTGCAACCACGTGTCAGACCTGCAACCACGTGTCAGACCTGCAACCACGTGTCAGACCTGCAGCTACGTGTCAGACCTGCAGCTACGTGTCAGACCTGCAGCTACGTGTCAGACCTGCAGCTACGTGTCAGACCTGCAGCCACGTGTCAGACCTGCAGCCACGTGTCAGACCTGCAACCACGTGTCAGACCTGCAACCACGTGTCAGACCTGCAGCCACGTGTCAGACCTGCAACCACGTGTCAGACCTGCAACCACGTGTCAGACCTGCAGCCACGTGTCAGACCTGCAACCACGTGTCAGACGTGCAACTACGTGTCAGACCTGCAACCACGTGTCAGACCTGCAACCACGTGTCAGACCTGCAGCTACGTGTCAGACCTGCAGCTACGTGTCAGACCTGCAGCTACGTGTCAGACCTGCAGCTACGTGTCAGACCTGCAACCACGTGTCAGACCTGCAGCCACGTGTCAGACCTGCAACCACGTGTCAGACCTGCAACCACGTGTCAGACCTGCAGCCACGTGTCAGACCTGCAACCACGTGTCAGACCTGCAACTACGTGTCAGACCTGCAGCTACGTGTCAGACCTGCAGCTAGGTGTCAGACCTGCAGCTACGTGTCAGACCTGCAGCTAGGTGTCAGACCTGCAGCTACGTGTCAGACCTGCAGCTACGTGTCAGACCTGCAGCTAGGTGTCAGACCTGCAGCTACGTGTCAGACCAGCAGCTACGTGTCAGACCTGCAGCCACGTGTCAGACCTGCAGCTACGTGTAAGACCTGCAACCACGTGTCAGACCTGCAACCACGTGTCAGACCTGCAGCTACGTGTCAGACCTGCAACCACGTGTCAGACCTGCAGCCACGTGTCAGACCTGCAGCTACGTGTCAGACCTGCAGCTACGTGTCAGACCTGCAGCCACGTGTCAGACCTGCAGCCACGTGTCAGACCTGCAGCCACGTGTCAGACCTGCAGTTACGTGTCAGAACTGCAACCACGTGTCAGACCTGCAGCCACGTGTCAGACCTGCAACCACGTGTCAGACCTGCAGCTACGTGTCAGACCTGCAGCTACGTGTCAGACCTGCAGCCACGTGTCAGACCTGCAGCCACGTGTCAGACCTGCAACCACGTGTCAGACTTGCAGCTACGTGTCAGACCTGCAACCACGTGTCAGACCTGCAGCCACGTGTCAGACCTGCAACCACGTGTCAGACCTGCAGCCACGTGTCAGACCTGCAGCTACGTGTAAGACCTGCAGCTACGTGTCAGACCTGCAGCCACGTGTCAGACCTGCAGCTACGTGTCAGACCTGCAGCCACGTGTCAGACCTGCAGCCACGTGTCAGACCTGCAGCTACGTGTCAGACCTGCAGCCACGTGTCAGACCTGCAGCTACGTGTCAGACCTGCAGCCACGTGTCAGACCTGCAGCTACGTGTCAGACCTGCAGCCACGTGTCAGACCTGCAACCACGTGTCAGACCTGCAGCTACGTGTCAGACCTGCAGCTACGTGTCAGACCTGCAGCCACGTGTCAGACCTGCAACCACGTGTCAGACCTGCAGCTACGTGTCAGACCTGCAACCACGTGTCAGACCTGCAGCTACGTGTCAGACCTGCAGCTACGTATCAGACCTGCAGCCACGTGTCAGACCTGCAACCACGTGTCAGACCTGCAGCCACGGGTCAGACCTGCAGCAACGTGTCAGACCTGCAGCTAGGTGTCAGACCTGCAGCAACGTGTCAGACCTGCAGCCACGTGTAAGACCTGCAGCTACGTGTCAGACCTGCAGCCACGTGTCAGACCTGCAGCCACGTGTCAGACCTGCAGCCACGTGTCAGACCTGCAACCACGTGTCAGACCTGCAGCTACGTGTAAGACCTGCAACCACATGTCAGACCTGCAGCCACGTGTCAGACCTGCAACCACGTGTCAGACCTGCAGCTACGTGTCAGACCTGCAACCACGTGTCAGACCTGCAGCTACGTGTCAGACCTGCAGCTACGTGTCAGACCTGCAGCTACGTGTCAGACCTGCAGCTACGTGTAAGACCTGCAGCTACGTGTCAGACCTGCAGCTACGTGTAAGACCTGCAGCTATGTGTCAGACCTGCAGCCACGTGTCAGACCTGCAGCTACGTGTAAGACCTGCAGCTACGTGTCAGACCTGCAGCTACGTGTAAGACCTGCAGCTACGTGTCAGACCTGCAGCCACGTGTCAGACCTGCAGCTACGTGTAAGACCTGCAGCTACGTGTCAGACCTGCAGCCACGTGTCAGACCTGCAGCCACGTGTCAGACCTGCAACTACGTGTAAGACCTGCAGCTACGTGTCAGACCTGCAACCACGTGTCAGACCTGCAGCTACGTGTAAGACCTGCAGCTACTTGTCAGACCTGCAGCCACGTGTCAGACCTGCAGCCACGTGTCAGACCTGCAACCACGTGTCAGACCTGCAACCACGTGTCAGACCTGCAGCCACGTGTCAGACCTGCAGCTACGTGTCAGACCTGCAGCTAGGTGTCAGACCTGCAGCTACGTGTAAGACCTGCAGCTACGTGTAAGACCTGCAGCTACGTGTCAGACCTGCAGCTACGTGTAAGACCTTCAACCACGTGTAAGACCTGCAGCTACGTGTAAGACCTGCAACCACGTGTCAGACCTGCAACCACGTGTCAGACCTGCAGCCACGTGTCAGACCTGCAACTACGTGTAAGACCTGCAGCTACGTGTAAGACCTGCAACCACGTGTCAGACCTGCAACTACGTGTAAGACCTGCAGCTAGGTGTCAGACCTGCAGCTACGTGTAAGACCTGCAGCTAGGTGTCAGACCTGCAGCCACGTGTCAGACCAGCAGCTACGTGTCAGACCTGCAGCCACGTGTCAGACCTGCAACTACGTGTAAGACCTGCAGCTAGGTGTCAGACCTGCAGCTACGTGTCAGACCAGCAGCTACGTGTAAGACCTGCAGCTAGGTGTCGGACCTGCAGCCACGTGTCAGACCTGCAGCTACGTGTAAGACCTGCAGCCACGTGTCAGACCTGCAGCTTCGTGTAAGACCTGCAACCACGTGTCAGACCTGCAGCTACGTGTAAGACCTGCAGCTACGTGTCAGACCTGCAGCTACGTGTAAGACCTGCAGCTAGGTGTCGGACCTGCAGCCACGTGTCAGACCTGCAGCCACGTGTCAGACCTGCAGCTTCGTGTAAGACCTGCAACCACGTGTCAGACCTGCAGCTACGTGTAAGACCTGCAGCTACGTGTAAGACCTGCAACCACGTGTCAGACCTGCAGCTACGTGTAAGACCTGCAGCTACGTGTAAGACCTGCAGCCACGTGTCAGACCTGCAACCACGTGTCAGACCTGCAGCTACGTGTCAGACCTGCAGCCACGTGTCAGACCTGCAGCTACGTGTCAGACCTGCAGCTAGGTGTCAGACCTGCAGCTACGTGTCAAACCTGCAGCTAGGTGTCAGACCTGCAGCTACGTGTCAAACCTGCAGCTACGTGTAAGACCTGCAGCTAGGTGTCGGACCTGCAGCCACGTGTCAGACCTGCAGCTACGTGTAAGACCTGCAGCCACGTGTCAGACCTGCAACTACGTGTAAGACCTGCAGCTAGGTGTCAGACCAGCAGCTACGTGTCAGACCAGCAGCTACGTGTAAGACCTGCAGCTAGGTGTCGGACCTGCAGCCACGTGTCAGACCTGCAGCTACGTGTAAGACCTGCAGCCACGTGTCAGACCTGCAGCTTCGTGTAAGACCTGCAACCACGTGTCAGACCTGCAGCTACGTGTAAGACCTGCAGCTACGTGTCAGACCTGCAGCTACGTGTAAGACCTGCAGCTAGGTGTCGGACCTGCAGCCACGTGTCAGACCTGCAGCCACGTGTCAGACCTGCAGCTTCGTGTAAGACCTGCAACCACGTGTCAGACCTGCAGCTACGTGTAAGACCTGCAGCTACGTGTAAGACCTGCAACCACGTGTCAGACCTGCAGCTAGGTGTAAGACCTGCAGCTACGTGTAAGACCTGCAGCCACGTGTCAGACCTGCAACCACGTGTCAGACCTGCAGCTACGTGTCAGACCTGCAGCCACGTGTCAGACCTGCAGCTACGTGTCAGACCTGCAGCTAGGTGTCAGACCTGCAGCTACGTGTCAAACCTGCAGCTAGGTGTCAGACCTGCAGCTACGTGTCAAACCTGCAGCTACGTGTCAGACCTGCAGCTACATGTAAGACCTGCAACCACATGTCAGACCTGCAACCACGTGTCAGACCTGCAACCACGTGTCAGACCTGCAACCACGTGTCAGACCTGCAACCACGTGTCAGACCTGTTGATGATCATTGTTTCTAAGAGGATAAAGACTAGAAACAACCTTCCCAGAAGAACAGTGAGGTCTTGGGTTTGTGGCTCCAACACAGCCACCAACCACACGTGAACTTGTGAGAAGTAAGGTTCCATAGAAGGAAGGTGGTCTCAGAACAGTACTTGTATACAAACTTGAAAAGAAGTAATGAACCATTGATTTTACATTCTTTATATTTAACACATAATATGCTTGAATGAACAAAAGATTCATGTAATCATCTCTCATGTAGTCATCTCTCAGCACGTTCAGTTTTGTAATTATGTATGTTTAAAATAACCTTTAAGAACACATAATTTTGCTCCAAAAGTATGACATGACATTTGTTATATATGATCAAATAAAATAAACAAACCTGCATTTTGGCAGGTGTCTTGCAGCCTTCTCTGTTCCTCGGGATCAGGTTCTTCTCTGACTCCAGCCTTTTCTTCTCCCTGCTGCGGTTCTATCTCTCTTCTGCCCCCCACTATCTGACTGATGAAATAAATCATAGAACAGAGGAGATGTTAAAAAGAAAAAATCAGACAGCATGGCAATATACCAGTAATACTGGAAATGTATTAATATTAGTAAGACTGGACCTCATATTTTTCTTACTTTATCTACTTTAATCTCTATCTCATGCTTTATATAAAAACATGTGAGTGTACAAACGCGATCATATTATATGTAAAAGTGTAATCTGTCACTCATCACGGAGTTGAATGCATATCTAAACCTCATTTTCAGTGTCTGAATATGTTCATGTACCCTCATAAGGTGATCAGTGATTGAAATCTCTGTTCAAATAAGACTTGGAAGTCAGCAACTCTAAAAAACTACTGATCTTGTAATAACCTGCTCTGCTCAATAACCATAAACCTCCATAATCTACATTTCATCATGTGACATTGAAGTTTGAATTAGCTGTTAAAAACACAAGCAGAAGCGACTAATAATTGCTCGGGGGTCATGTTCTGGGTCTCAATTGTATTGTCATAGATGCTATGTAAATAAAATTGAATAGAAATGAAATAAATAGAATCTATTAATGCAAACCTTTAGTTTTGCTCTCTGTTAGCATTGTGTGGAGGTTATAAAAAAACTGCTCTACCTTGTCAGTGGGCATATTCTTTTCTTCTGTAGGTGTTTCGTATTCTTCCTGGTTAAACTAGTCTTCAGTTGGTAAACATATCCACATTTACTGCTGTGTCAGCTGGCTGGCTCACTTCGTTGCACGTGCAGGTGTGGTACCGCCACTGAAGTGTTGTGGCTCCAAAACCCCAAATCACCAAAGTTCTGCAGCGTTGATTTAATGACACAAAGCGCACATAGATAAATTGTTTCCAACATTTGTACCTGTGGACCTGCATCAGCCTGCAGATACACCCCCGGATGCTCATGTTTTTATGCTGCTGACGCTTCCAACCGTGGTGACAAAATAATTAGTTATTGGGTATAATCATGATCCTGATTACAGGCGTAGCCTAGAAATGCTCAGCAAATGTTAGCTTCCAATTACAGTATGACAAAAGGAGGGAAGATGTCGTAAAGAAAAGGGGTTTTGTGGTTACTGAACCAGTTCAGTCCATATGTGGATCGTTACTGCTGCCAGCAGGATACTGGTGGTCGGGTTAGCATTTTTAGCCAGCTGTGAACAATATATTTGTTCCATGCAAGTGTCATATTGAGGGTAGAACAAAGAAACATGCTCCATAAACCCAGCAAACCAACCAAACTAATCACAGCTGTTGCAGCCTGTGCTGCTGTGACTTATAATCACATTTCTTAGGACACATTGAGCTCTGCTGAAGATGCAGAACATGACAGAACACGATGCATGGTGGCCAAGATGCTGATGGGTCAGGCCATCATCTACCAGGTATTTCTGAGTCTGCCCTTGCTCAAATACTTTCCAAGACAAACGTTTTGGGGCGATACAAGAAACTATGTGGAGGAGCCGGGAGCCAATGAAGTGATGCTAAAATTGGAGTAATAATTGGAAGAACTCTACACTTGATCCAACAAGGGACAAATTCCCAGGCATTGACCTGACACACAACAACAGTAGAAATGTTATCACTTTATTAAAGAATTAAATCTTGTAGATGTCTGAAGATATCTGAAGCCAAACGAGGTAGCCTATTCTTATCATCTTTTCAAGTATGTTCCACATACTCTCATATTGATTATTTTCTAATATCAGAAACAATTATTTCCAAAATACAAGAGTCCTATTATGACACTATTCTCATGTCAAACCACAGTCCATGCAGTCTAAACTGTATAGAAAAAAGTCTCATAAAAGATCCCCCAAGGTGGAGTTTTAATCAGAAATGGCTGCTAGATAAAAAGTTTAATATTTGTTGAATATCTGGGAAAGGAAAATGGGCAATTATTTCAGTGATAACACATCACAAACAACAGCAGGTATAAAGTGGGATGCATTCAAAGCTTTTTTTAATGGGACATATCACAAGTATACCTCATTTAAATCCAGGAAATCACGACAAGTGATCATGCAATTAGAGTCTAACATGCAAAATCTTCAACAAGAACTTTTTATGAACAGCTCATCGAAGAAAGAAAAAGAGATGATTTGCACAAGAGAAGAATATGACAAATTCTCAGCTGACAGGGCAGCATCAGATATGCTGAGATTACAGCAAGTATACTTTGACCAGGATGAAAAGTCTAGCCTGGCAGATTAAACAGCAGGAAATGAGAAGAAATATGTCCTTTATTTAAAAAGATTTAGAAGAGAAATTAACAGAGAATCAAGGAGTGCTATCAGGAATTATATAAATCGAAAAAAACTTAAGATGAGAGCACGGAATTACAACAAAAAACCCAGTGTAGTGCAAAGTGACCAAAACAGAGCTGTTGGTAATAACAGTTTAGGTTGGTAATAACAGTTAGGATGGTAATAACAGTTGGGATGGTAATAACAGTTGGGATGGTGACAACAGTTGGGATGGTAACAACAGTTAGGATGGTGACAACAGTTGGGATGGTAATAACAGTTGGGATGGTGATATCAGTTTAGGTTGATGAAAAAAGTTAGGATGGTAATAACAGTTTAGGTTGGTAATACCAGTTGGGATGGTAATAACAGTTGGGATGGTAACAACAGTTCGGATGGTAACAACAGTTGGGATGGTAATACCAGTTGGGATGGTGATAACAGTTGGGATGCTGACAACAGTTGGGATGGTAACAACAGTTGGGATGGTAACAACAGTTGGGATGGTAATAACAGTTGGGATGGTGATATCAGTTTAGGTTGATGATAAAAGTTAGGATGGTAATAACAGTTTAGGTTGGTAATACCAGTTGGGATGGTAATAACAGTTGGGATGGTAACAACAGTTCGGATGGTGACAACAGTTGGGATGGTAATAACAGTTGGGATGGTAACAACAGTTCGGATGGTAACAACAGTTGGGATGGTAATAACAGTTGGGATGGTGATAACAGTTGGGATGCTGACAACAGTTGGGATGGTAACAACAGTTGGGATGGTAACAACAGTTGGGATGGTAATAACAGTTGGGATGGTGATATCAGTTTAGGTTGATGATAAAAGTTAGGATGGTAATAACAGTTTAGGTTGGTAATACCAGTTGGGATGGTAATAACAGCTGGGATGGTAAAAACAGTTGGGATGGTGACAACAGTTGGGATGGTAATAACAGTTGGGATGGTAACAACAGTTGGGATGGTAACAACAGTTGGGATGGTGATAACAGTTGGGATGGTAACAACAGTTGGGATGGTGATAACAGTTGGGATGGTGATAACAGTTTAGGTTGGGGCTAACAGTCAGGATGGTAATAACAGTTGGGATGGTGATAACAGTTTAGGTTGGGGGTATCAGTCAGCATGGTAATACCAGTTGGGATGGTGATAACAGTTGGGATGGTGATAACAGTTTAGGTTGGGGGTAACAGTCAGGATGGTAATAACAGTTGGGATGGTAATAACAGTTGGGATGGTAACAACAGTTGGGATGGTGATAACAGTTGGGATGGTGATAACAGTTGGGATGGTGATAACAGTTGGGATGGTAACAACAGTTGGGATGGTAATAACAGTTGGGATGGTGATAACAGTTGGGATGGTGATAACAGTTGGGATGGTAACAACAGTTGGGATGGTGATAACAGTTGGGATGGTGATAACAGTTGGGATGGTAAAAACAGTTGGGATGGTGATAACAGATGGGATGGTGAATAACAGTTTGGGATGGAATGATAACAGTTTAGGTTGGGGCTAAGGACAGTCAGGATGGTAATAACAGTTGGGATGGTGATAACAGTTGGGATTGGTAATAACAGTGGGAGATGGTGATATCAGTTAAGGTTGATTGATTAAAAGTTAGGATGCAGGTAATAACAGTTTAGGTTGGTAATACCAGTTGGGATGGTAATAACAGTTGGGATGGTAACAACAGTTCGGATGGTGACAAAAGTTGGGATGGTAATAACAGTTGGGATGGTAACAACAGTTGGGATGGTAATAACAGTTGGGATGGTGATAACAGTTGGGATGGTAACAGCAGTTGGGATGGTAACAACAGTTGGGATGGTGATAACAGTTGGGATGGTAACAACAGTTGGGATGGTGATAACAGTTGGGATGGTGATAACAGTTTAGGTTGGGGGGTAACAGTCAGGATGGTTATAACAGTTGGGATTGTGTTAACAGTTTAGGTTGGGGGTATCAGTCAGGATGGTAATAACAGTTGGGATGGTGATAACAGTTGGGATGGTGATAACAGTTTAGGTTGGGGGTAACAGTCAGGATGGTAATAACAGTTGGGATGGTGATAACATTTGGGATGGTGATAACGGTTGGGATGGTAATAACAGTTGGGATGGTGATAACACTTTAGGTTGGGGGTAACAGTCAGGATGGTAATAACAGTTGGGATGGTAATAACAGTTGGGATGGTAACAACAGTTGGGATGGTAATAACAGTTTAGGTTGGGGGGTAACAGTCAGGATGGTAATAACAGTTGGGATGGTGATAACAGTTGGGATGGTGATAACAGTTGGGATGGTGATAACAGTTGGGATGGTAATAACAGTTGGGATGGTAACAACAGTTGGAATGGTGATAACAGTTTAGGTTGGGGGTAACAGTCAGGATGGTAATAACAGTTGGGATGGTAATAACAGTTGGGATGGTAACAACAGTTGGGATGGTAATAACAGTTTAGGTTGGGGGTAACAGTCAGGACGGTAATAACAGTTGGGATGGTGATAACAGTTGGGATGGTGATAACAGTTGGGGTGGTGATAACAGTTGGGATGGTGATAACAGTTGGGATGGTGATAACAGTTGGGATGGTGATAACAACAGTTGGGATGGTAACAACAGTTGGGATGGTGATAACAGTTGGGATGGCGATAACAGTTGGGATGGTAAAAACAGTTGGGATGGTGATAACAGTAAGGATGGTAATAACAGTTGGGATGGTGATAACAGTTTAGGTTGGGGGTATCAGTCAGGATGGTAATAACAGTTGGGATGGTGATAACAGTTGGGATGGTGATAACAGTTGGGATGGTGATAACAGTTGGGATGGTGATAACAGTTTAGGTTGGGGGTATCAGTCAGGATGGTAATAACAGTTGGGATGGTGATAACAGTTGGGATGGTGATAACAGTAAGGATGGTAATAACAGTTGGGATGGTGATAACAGTTTAGGTTGGGGGTAACAGTCAGGATATTAATAACAGTTGGGATGGTAATAACAGTTGGGATGGTAACAACAGTTGGGATGGTGATAACAGTTGGGATGGTGATAACAGTTTAGGTTGGGGGTAACAGTCAGGATGGTAATAACAGTTGGGATGGTGATAACATTTGGGATGGTGATAACAGTTGGGATGGTAATAACAGTTGGGATGTTGATAACAGTTGGGATGGTAATAACAGTTGGGATGTTGATAACAGTTGGGATGGTAATAACAGTTGGATGGTATAACAGTTGGGATGGTAATAACAGTTGGGATGGTAATAACAGTTTAGGTTGGGGGTAACAGTCAGGATGGTAATAACAGTTGGGATGGTGATAACAGTTGGGATGGTGATAACAGTTTAGGTTGGGGGTATCAGTCAGGATGGTAATAACAGTTGGGATGGTGATAACAGTTTAGGTTGGGGGGTAACAGTCAGGATGGTAATAACAGTTGGGATGGTGATAACAGTTGGGATGGTAACAACAGTTGGGATGGTGATAACAGTTGGGATGGTGATAACAGTTTAGGTGGGGGTACAGTCAGGATGGTAATAACATCCAGGAAGGTGATAACATTTGGGATGGTGATAACAGTTGGGATTGTAATAACAGTTGGGATGTTGATAACAGTTGGGATGGTAATAACAGTTGGGATGGTAATAACAGTTGGGATGGTAACAAAAGTTGGAATGGTAATAACAGTTTAGGTTGGGGGTAACAGTCAGGATGGTGATAACAGTTGGGATGGTGATAACAGTTGGGATGGTGATAACAGTTGGGGTGGTAATAACAGTTGGGATGGTGATAACAGTTGGGATGGTGATAACAGTTGGGATGGTGATAACAGTTGGGATGGTAACAACAGTTGGGATGGTAACAACAGTTGGGATGGTAACAACAGTTGGGATGGTGATAACAGTTAGGATGGTGATAACAGTTGGGATGGTAATAACAGTTGGGATGGTGATAACAGTTGGGATGGTAATAACAGTTGGGATGGTGATAACAGTTGGGATGGTAACAACAGTTGGGATGGTGATAACAGTTGGGATGGTGATAACAGTTTAGGTTGGGGGTAACAGTCAGGATGGTAATAACAGTCAGGATGGTGATAACATTTGGGATGGTGATAACAGTTGGGATGGTAATAACAGTTGGGATGTTGATAACAGTTGGGATGGTAATAACAGTTGGGATGGTAATAACAGTTGGGATGGTAATAACAGTTGGGATGGTAACAAAAGTTGGGATGGTAATAACAGTTAAGGTTGGGGGTAACAGTCAGGATGGTAATAACAGTTGGGATGGTGATAACAGTTGGGATGGTGATAACAGTTGGGGTGGTAATAACAGTTGGGATGGTGATAACAGTTGGGATGGTGATAACAGTTGGGATGGTGATAACAGTTGGGATGGTAACAACAGTTGGGATGGTAACAACAGTTGGGATGGTAACAACAGTTGGGATGGTGATAACAGTTGGGATGGTGATAACAGTTGGGATGGTAACAACAGTTGGGATGGTGATAACAGTTGGGATGGTGATAACAGTTGGGATGGTGATAACAGTTGGGATGGTGATAACAGTTGGGATTGTGATAACACTTTAGGTTGGGGGTAACAGTCAGGATGGTAATAACAGTTGGGATGGTGATAACATTTGGGATGGTGATAACGGTTGGGATGGTAATAACAGTTGGGATGTTGATAACAGTTGGGATGGTAATAACAGTTGGGATGGTAATAACAGTTGGGATGGTAATAACAGTTGGGATGGTAACAACAGTTGGGATGGTAATAACAGTTTAGGTTGGGGGTAACAGTCAGGATGGTAATAACAGTTGGGATGGTGATAACAGTTGGGATGGTGATAACAGTTGGGATGGTGATAACAGTTTAGGTTGGGGGTAACAGTCAGGATGGTAATAACAGTTGGAATGGTGACAACAGTTGGGGTGGTAATAACAGTTGGGATGGTGACAACAGTTGGGGTGGTAATAACAGTTGGGATGGTGATAACAGTTGGGTTTGGTGATAACAGTAAGGATGGTAATAACAGTTGGGATGGTGATAACAGTTTAGGTTGGGGGTATCAGTCAGGATGGTAATAACAGTTGGGATGGTGATAACAGTTGGGATGGTAACAACAGTTGGGATGGTGATAACAGTTGGGATGGTGATAACAGTTTAGGTTGGGGGTATCAGTCAGGATGGTAATAACAGTTGGGATGGTGATAACAGTTGGGATGGTGATAACAGTAAGGATGGTAATAACAGTTGGGATGGTGATAACAGTTTAGGTTGGGGGTAACAGTCAGGATATTAATAACAGTTGGGATGGTAATAACAGTTGGGATGGTAACAACAGTTGGGATGGTGATAACAGTTGGGATGGTGATAACAGTTTAGGTTGGGGGTAACAGTCAGGATGGTAATAACAGTTGGGATGGTGATAACATTTGGGATGGTGATAACAGTTGGGATGGTAATAACAGTTGGGATGTTGATAACAGTTGGGATGGTAATAACAGTTGGGATGTTGATAACAGTTGGGATGGTAATAACAGTTGGGATGGTAATAACAGTTGGGATGGTAACAACAGTTGGGATGGTAATAACAGTTTAGGTTGGGGGTAACAGTCAGGATGGTAATAACAGTTGGGATGGTGATAACAGTTGGGATGGTGATAACAGTTTAGGTTGGGGGTATCAGTCAGGATGGTAATAACAGTTGGGATGGTGATAACAGTTTAGGTTGGGGGTAACAGTCAGGATGGTAATAACAGTTGGGATGGTGATAACAGTTGGGATGGTGATAACAGTTGGGGTGGTAATAACAGTTGGGATGGTGATAACAGTTGGGATGGTGATAACAGTTGGGATGGTGATAACAGTTGGGATGGTAATAACAGTTGGGATGGTAATAACAGTTGGGATGGTAACAACAGTTGGGATGGTGATAACAGTTGGGATGGTAACAACAGTTGGGATGGTGATAACAGTTGGGATGGTGATAACAGTTTAGGTTGGGGGTAACAGTCAGGATGGTAATAACAGTCAGGAAGGTGATAACATTTGGGATGGTGATAACAGTTGGGATTGTAATAACAGTTGGGATGTTGATAACAGTTGGGATGGTAATAACAGTTGGGATGGTAATAACAGTTGGGATGGTAACAAAAGTTGGAATGGTAATAACAGTTTAGGTTGGGGGTAACAGTCAGGATGGTGATAACAGTTGGGATGGTGATAACAGTTGGGATGGTGATAACAGTTGGGGTGGTAATAACAGTTGGGATGGTGATAACAGTTGGGATGGTGATAACAGTTGGGATGGTGATAACAGTTGGGATGGTAACAACAGTTGGGATGGTAACAACAGTTGGGATGGTAACAACAGTTGGGATGGTGATAACAGTTAGGATGGTGATAACAGTTGGGATGGTAATAACAGTTGGGATGGTGATAACAGTTTAGGTTGGGGGTAACAGTCAGGATGGTAATAACAGTTGGGATGGTGATAACAGTTGGGATGGTAACAACAGTTGGGATGGTGATAACAGTTGGGATGGTGATAACAGTTTAGGTTGGGGGTAACAGTCAGGATGGTAATAACAGTCAGGATGGTGATAACATTTGGGATGGTGATAACAGTTGGGATGGTAATAACAGTTGGGATGTTGATAACAGTTGGGATGGTAATAACAGTTGGGATGGTAATAACAGTTGGGATGGTAATAACAGTTGGGATGGTAACAAAAGTTGGGATGGTAATAACAGTTAAGGTTGGGGGTAACAGTCAGGATGGTAATAACAGTTGGGATGGTGATAACAGTTGGGATGGTGATAACAGTTGGGGTGGTAATAACAGTTGGGATGGTGATAACAGTTGGGATGGTGATAACAGTTGGGATGGTGATAACAGTTGGGATGGTGATAACAGTTGGGATGGTGATAACAGTTGGGATTGTGATAACACTTTAGGTTGGGGGTAACAGTCAGGATGGTAATAACAGTTGGGATGGTGATAACAGTTGGGATGGTAATAACAGTTGGGATGGTGATAACAGTTGGGATGGTGATAACAGTTGGGATGGTGATAACAGTTGGGATGGTAACAACAGTCGGGATGGTGACAACAGTCGGGATGGTGATAACAGTTGGGATGGTAACAACAGTCGGGATGGTGATAACAGTTGGGATGGTGATAACAGTGGGATGTTGACAACAGTTGGGATGTTGACAACAGTTGGGATGGTAACAACAGTTGGGATGGTAACAACAGTTGGGATGGTAACAACAGTTGGGATGTTGACAACAGTCGGGATGGTAACAACAATCAGGATGGTGATAACAGTTTAGGTTGGTGATAACAGTCGGGATGGTAATAACAGTCGGGATGGTAATAACAGTCGGGATGGTAACAACAGTCGGGATGGTGATAACAGTTGGGATGTTGACAACAGTTGGGATGTTGACAACAGTTGGGATGTTGACAACAGTTGGGATGTTGACAACAGTTGGGATGTTGACCACAGTTGGGATGTTGACAACAGTTGGGATGGTAACAACAGTTGGGATGGTAACAACAGTTGGGATGGTGATAACAGGATTTTGTTAGTTATAGCTATCAAATATCAGTCTCAATGGTTTTGAATTAATTGCCCAGTCAAATTATTAAATGACACATTTCAAGGTATGCATGGATGCGTTGCCACAGTCTCCATATTTGTGTGGGACAGGTTTTAAGCTGGATACCCTCTGATGCAGTTTACTCAAAGATTAAAGCTGTGATCGAAAATGTTGTTACAACCGGTTGTTCTTAGGAAGAAAGTTCCTGGTTCAGCTCCCAGCGGGACTCCTTCCGTGCAGAGTTTACATGCTCTCCTTGCACTTGCATGGGCTCCTGCTTCCTCCGACAGTTCAGAAACATACTTGTCAGGCTGACTGGTGATTCTGAACTACCTGAGAACATGTGTGGCTGTCTTGTGATGGATCGGCAACCTGTGCAGGTGTAGCACTGTCTTTCACCTAAAGTGAGCTGTGATAGATCCAGCATCCATCCATCATTTTTACCTGCTTATGGGTCTCCAGCAGATCCATTGGGTCTGCTAGAATATGCAAGTATTGATGATGGGTGGATGATAAATAATGTAATGGCATAGAAAAAAACAATAGACGAGCTGCTCAGATAGCAAGGAATTTAAAAGTATTTAAAAATAGTGTAGGATAAAACCTTTCAACAACTTCATGGCTACGTTAGAAAATAGTAGCAATGCTTCGTTGAGCAGGATGGTACTGAAATATGGTCCTGTCATCAGAGGAGAACACTCACCCTCGTGTTTAACTTAATTCATCCTGTTTGACATTAAGTTCAAGATGCTTTTTTTGTTTCGTTTCCATTTAAATCCCTGTAAGTATCATACTTCTTAGGGATGTAACACACATAAAAACTTGAAAAATTAAATAGGTTTGCAGATGGTCCCCATCAACAGTTCACTGTTTTAGGATAAAAGAAAAATATATATTTTTTTTATTTTTAGTTTTTGCTGCGTATTATATTTTCAATTATGTTGAATGCATAGACAATTTTTGGATACCTGGATGGCCAGCTGGAGAGTCGGTCTGGTCATGTCCTCAGGAAAACCTCTGCAGAACCCACATACCTTGAGGAATTTCTCTGTTTGTGTTGTTGTAACAACGGAGATGATGAAGAAATTCAGTGCCATTTCTGTGCTTGACATTAGGGTGCTTAAACTAAGTAAAGAGCAAACATATCAAATATTCTGACACTGGGAGTAGATCATTTGGAGACGTGATTGTGAATATTTACGGTTGCGAAGGTGGTTTACGTACGTCTGTTTAGGTGAGCCACACCTCACAGCACCTCAGGGATCAGTGGGTTAATATGTTTTTCAGGATCCTAATGATCTGTTTGCAGTCATCCGTGCCAGGATCTTGGCTCGTGATTGGTGGTCTCTCTTATCTTAACTGAAGATAACTTGATAGTGATATCTATTTCCCCACACCACTGAGACAGAGCGCCTCAACCTGCCCGAGGCCGCACATAAACACGGGGGTTAAATGAGAACTATCACTGTGCACCGTAATCCCAGCAGACATTTCTGGGTTGGTGAATGAATTGTATCAAACACATTTATATATCCATTGACCTGAATCATGCTATCTCACAGTGTGAGGGACATAATTAGAGATGGAGCTTCAATCTGAGTTGGAAATCTCAATGTTTTAGACGTCGGACTCAGCAGATTGGCCAGAATGAGCCTGGCTGATTAGGGTCAGTGTTGTCCCGCAGAGACAGCGTCACAGTTTTAATGGTCACTACGTCTCATTGGCTTGATTCCACACCACTGACAGTAACGTGGTTACCATGAAAGAGGCCTGGGGTCACTCTTCTGCTCTAAAATGTCATTTTATTGTGTTGTCACTGACTTTTGAATGAGCAGCCAAGTGCAACCCCACTTCCAAAAACAGAATACTGTTTAAGATGTAAGGAAAAAAAGAAAAAAGAATGCTGCAATGATTTTTCAGAACATATATGAAACGTTAAAACCAGGAAAATGCACCGTCTTAAGAAAACAACAACTGTTCAGCAGCGTGTCTTGTAAAAGTTGTGACAGGTTGACGTCTACTACGCTGCAGCATCTGTTCTTCTCAAAGCAGTCGATAAGCATCTGGAACTGCGGAGACACTTGATGGCGTTTTAGAGAGGAACGCTGTCTCGGTCTGCTCTGATATAACACTGCTCTGGATCTGCCCTGTCCTATTTTTCCTTTCATTATGCTGTAAATGTTTTCCGTTGGTGAAATGTCTGGACTGCGGTCAGACTGATTTAGACCTGGTCTCCTCTCCTGTGAAGCCATGTTGTTGGGATGGAGAGAGTCTGTGGTTTAGCCTTGTCCTGCAGAAATATGCCAGGCCTCCCCTGAAAACGGCGTTGTCTGGATGGGACAGATGATGCTCTCAAACCAGTATAAATCTTTCAGCATTGACGTTTCCTTTCCAGATGTTCCAGTTGTCCATTCCATAGACCCTGGTGCACCTCCATACCATAAAAGATGCAGGACTTTGTTTATAACAAGCTGGATGGTCACTTTCCTGTCTCCTGTCCTGTCGAGAACACAGCATTCCTGGCTTCTTCTTCCTGGATTCTTCTGACCACAGGACAGTTTTCCATGTATCCTCAGTCCATTTTAAACATGCTTTGGTCCAGAAAAGCTGCATTCCTGGATTGTGTCCACATAAGTCTTCTTCTTTGCACAACAAAGCTCTCAAATTCTTCATAACGTATACTGAAGAATGTTAAGATGCACTTTTTTACAAACTGCAAACCTCTGTCCTTCTCTACGTTGACAGACGCCAAAAGATATATATTTTTTTAATATACCCCTGACCTGTTGACAATCTAATTAGGTGCAGATGTTTTTACAAGATTTGCAAACATTTCCATATGACACAATGTCCTGCCTTTTTTGGGATGTTGGTTGTTATCTGACCTTTTATTGGTAAAAATAGAACATTTATTTGCACATATTACACACAAACTATGAAAGGTGGAGAAAAGCTGATGTTTAGGTTTTGCTTGGCCTTTTATTAAAAATCATGCTGTGAACTTACATTGTCCAGTCGCTCAGCTCCACTGGCTGAGGAGCTGCTGTGCTCCTTCACCCTGCCGTAATTAAAGGACCCCGCTGGTGGTCTCCATGTTCAGAATGAACCTCTGGCCCTCATGGAGCCACAGGGCTTTATTCGTTCAGATATGACTAAAGCGGTGATTCAACAAAACAAATATCATGAATCTTTCATTAGTGTGTGTATGGGGTGTGTGTGTGGGGTGTGTGTGTGTGTGTGGGGTGTGTGTGTGTGTTTGTAGGGGGGGGGGGGCATTAAGACTAGAGAATTAGCTGGTACAAATCTCACATTTTTATATTGAAAGTATTTATGTTGGAGATGAGTTTCCGCTTTTGTTTGATAATGCCAAACATGTCTGCTGGACCTCAGCGCTGCTTTTGATACCATAGATCACAGCATTTTACTGCAGAGACTAGAGTATGTTGTTGGGATTAAAGGGACAGCTCTTTGTTTATTTGTCTATGAGGCCAGATGAAACAGAACCATTAGACAAACTTCAGATGTGTCTTAAGGACATCAAGGACTGGATGTCCAGAAATGTTTTGCTATTAAATTCTGATAAAACAGAGGTTGTTGTTTGTGGTCCCAAACAGCTTAGGAAGGGATTAGATGGTCTTGTGATGGCCTCCGGTAAAACTGTGCGAAACCTTGGCGTTATATTCGATCAGGATTTATCATTTAAACAACATATTAATCAGGTTTGTAAAACTGCGTTTTTCCACCTCCGTAATATCACAAAGATCAGGAGCATCCTCTCCCAGAGTGATGCTGGAAAACTAATTCATGCGTTCGTATCTTCTAGACTAGATTACTGTAACGTGTTGTTGGCTGGATGTCCAAGTAATTCTCTGAAGATCCTCCAGATGATCCAAAATGCAGCAGCGCGAGTGCTGACAGGAACCAACAAGAGAGACCACGTCTCTCCAGTTTTAGCTTCCCTCCATTGGCTCCCCGTAAAACTCAGAATCCAATTCAAAATTTTATTACTGGCATATAAAGTCCAAAATGGCCTAGCGCCGCGATATTTGCAAGACCTGATAGTACCGTACGTTCCTAACAGAGTTCTCCGTTCTCAGGGTGCAGGTTTACTCGTAGTTCCTAGAAGATCCAGATGTAGATCTGGAGGACGGGTCTTCTGTTATCAGGCACCATCACTCTGGAACCAACTTCCAGTTTGGGTGAAGGAGGCTGACACCACCTCCACCTTTAAAACTAAACTTAAAACATTTCTGTTTAATAAAGCATATAGTTAGTGTATATTTAGTACCCTAATGTGTCAGGACCAGTAGTCAAAGCTGCAGCTACAGGACCAGATTAGAGCAGCTCATCTTAAACAGCTTCGGTGTAGATATGCTGCTATAGACCTGCTGCAGGGGGAACCAACATGATCCACTGACCTGCAGTCCCACCTCTGACCACCTCAGTGTCTTGTAATGTTTGACTGACGATACACGGGATGATACAATACACATATATATATATATATATATATATATATATATATATATATATATATACATATATATATATACACAGAGAGAGCTGGCCTACAGGACAGCACAGAGGCACTCGTCCTGGCTGCACAGGAGCAGGCTCTGAACACCAGAGCAATAGAGGCCCAGATATACCACACCAGACAAGACCCAAGGTGTAGGTTGTGCAAAGAAGCACCGGAAACAATCCAGCACATAACTGCAGGGTGTAAGATGCTGGCAGGGAAAGCATACATGGAACGCCATAACCAAGTAGCGGGCATACTCTACAGAAACATCTGTGTGGAGTATGGGCTGGAAACCCCAAGGTCAAAATGGGAAACACCTCCCAAGGTGGTGGAAAATGACAGAGCAAAGCTCCTGTGGGACTTCAAGATACAGACAGACAGGATGGTGATGGCAAACCAACCAGACATCGTGGTGGTAGACAAAGGGCAGAGGAAAGCCGTGGTGGTGGATGTGGCAATACCAAGTGATGGTAACGTCAGGCGAAAGGAACACGAGAAGCTTGAGAAATACCAAGGGCTTAGAGAGGAGCTGGAGAAGGCCTGGAAGGTGAAGGTGACAGTAGTGCCCGTGGTGATCGGAGCACTCGGGGCAGTAACCCCCAAACTGGAAGAGTGGCTGCAGCAGATCCCCGGAACAACCTCAGACATCTCAGTCCAGAAAAGTGCAGTGTTAGGAACAGCAAAGATACTGCGCAGAACCCTCAAGCTCCCTGGCCTCTGGTAGAGGACCCGAGCTTAGAAGAGACACCACCCACGGAGGGTGAGGAACCAGTTTTTATATATATATATATATATATATATATATATATATATATATAATGTTAGGTTCACAATAATGAGACAATATTTTCCATTGCCTTGAAAAAAACTTCAGATTTGAAAGAAATGTATGTCAAAAAAGTATTTTATTTGTCAGGCTGTCAAAGCAATGGAAGCTTATTTAGAAATGTTTTATAACTGCAAATGTATTTATAACTATGCATGAACTAGTGTGGGCTTTTGAGACTATACCACTTTTCCACAACATACGTTTCAGCTAAAAGAACATTTCTTCTTGTATAAAATACAAACAAATCAGAATTCTGCCAAAACGGAACGTAAAAAGAAAATAATAAATTAAAATAAAATAAAGTGAATCAGACTCTGAGGTCGTGTTGGCTGCGGTGCCGACTCCTCAGGAAAACTGCTACTGGCTGACTTAAAAGTCGCTACAGGTCGCAGTGTCATTGAATAATTTTCCATTTGCATGTAATTATAATGGATGAGAGTAGGAATGTCACCAGAGATATAACACGGGTATAAAAAGAGTGAAAAACACTCAAAATATGTTTAGAACTACAAATGAACTTTTCAATCTTAATTTGTGTTTACTGTCACAATTCCAACCCTCTATCCTGACGATGTGCAGCGCAGCGTTGCTAGGCCAGTGCCGGATCAGTGCCGGGTCAGAAAACCTCCTAAATTTAGCAACAACAATTGAAAACTGGCTGGCTGGATATGAGAAACCCCACCCACCGCGACACCCCAACCACAGTGCTGTGTTTCAGACAAAAACAGCCAGTGGGAGGGACTGAAAACCTCAGAAGAAAGGAAGGAAACTGACACCCAGACCGGGTTTAGAGTGTTGCCTTTACGCCAGGTGTCTTCACATGCCAAAACAAAACCAGGACAGGATTATATAAACCCTCAAAGTGGTGTCCAAAAACAGAACAAAAGCATAACCAAAAAAAAATTAAAAATTCTTGTTTGTAAACTGTACTTTTGATTTGTAAAATTTGGATAGGGTTAAAAAAAACAAAAAAGAAATACTATAGCGTCACATTCCACAGTAAAAGTAAATTAGGTACATCTATATGATAAAACATAACTTTCTGTGTTTTATCAATACAACCAAGTAATATGAGTGTAAAAAAAGATGAGTAAGTTGTTCTCTTCTAAAATAGTTCAGCATTTCTCCATTTATCTCCTCCAGATAAACATTTTCTAACAGCACATATATGACCACTGAGACAGTTTCACAGCCCCCTAAACCCCGGTGGGGAAGGCTTTCTGAAGCTCACCAAACGCCACTTCTGTGTGGAGACAGATCTGACTTGTAGAGAAACATAAGCCCTTACACTGCTAAACAGAGTGGAAGTGAGGTGGGCAGCGTCCACCCCCGTGTGACACTGCTGCACACAGACGGAGGACGCACGGCAGGGCCGAGTGGCGAGAGCCGAGTGGCGAGAGCCACAGCTTTTCATTCAGCCCTCCACTCCTTTCACACTTGTCATTATCAGCACCACAAGGCTTAGCTTAGCCTGAGCAGGCAGCTGAGCAGAAATAAGCCTACGTCTGGGACACAAACGCTGCATTTATCACAAACGAGCAACCCTGAGGCAAGCTTGAGTGGAAGCCATCAGGAAGAGTCTGCTCATGTGGATCGGACTGGAAGCAGACATCATTATTTGTAGACTGACAGTGACCAGTAATATTTTAATGAGCATTTGATCGTGTTTTTTCAACTGTTTTTTTGATCGTTTAAAAGAACCCTTCTAGAACTACTTAAACCTTTTGTGAACCGTTTCTGCAACCAGCCACCGTCATGTTAAGAAAGTCAGGGTCTGCAGTGGTTGAGCTCTGCAGTAGACCTTAACTTCTGCTTCATCCAAATAAAAAAGAAAGCTTGAGAAGACAAGTAGAGCTCATACGATGGGATTTTTCTGTTGATTTCCTGCACTAATGTGGTGGGTGTAGCATTTTCTCTTTTCATCGTCTATGTGGAGTGAACACTAAAAGCTTCATTACAAGTCATCATAAAGGTTTTGTGAGTGATACTCTTTGTTCTTCACCTTTGTTTACTAGTTTATTATCATTAATTGAACAAGCAGTCAAAAAATATTGGTAAATCTAAAAAGAAATGGCAATATTTTGATTTCTGACATCTTTTTTCTCGTATTCATAGAGGTTAATGGAGGGTTGTTTTTTTCTATTTTCTTCATATCATTAAGTACAGTATAACTCATTGAATTGTCCTCTTAACTAGTTTCCCTGCACGCACTGCCTGCTGTTTCTACACATTTTTTTATGTGTACAAATACACAAAGAATGCATTAACTTTCTTAAATCAAACAAACAAAACAACCTGCAAAAACCAAGACTGAGACAAAAACTGAGATTCATGTAGAGACTTTTCCTAAAATCCAGGTGGATTTGGGCTCTGGTGTTTTCTGATTGGTTGTATTCCTGGAGCCTTGCTGATGGGTGGAGCTATCAGCTCACACAACTCCTGTTGTTGGTTAGACACATGTTCTCAACATAACGCAATATTAACGCCATGTTTTCAGCATTTCCTGTAAACAGGCCAGATCCATCATTAACAGGAGCCTCAAAGACTCTTAACCGCAGATATTTGACCGTTCGGGGTAGTGCCTACACCAATAACACACATTTTTCCTGGTCAGTGGAATTGAGCCATTACTGCTTTAGCTTTCCTTCATATCCATCCATTCAGATATTGGGCTGTAGTGGTTCACTTGGAAAAATGTTTGGCAGTTTCTCAACACCACCAATGATGTGTTTCCAGCTGCAATTAGTCTCCCAACATAAATCTAATCTCATATAATGTCTAACGTTGTATGATTGCTAGTTATAGTGTTGCCTCCAAACTACTGACGTGAGAAAGGCTCCTCGTGGTGTATCAGTGGAGCCTCAGCCTTTCCTTCCCTCTCAACAGTGTCAGACAACCTCTTGTCACCACACACCCCGCACACTTTCACTGGTATACAGGTACCCACATAAAGGCCCACAAACCTGTCAAAAACCAGCCAATTTGCACCCAAAACCAGGAGACGAATAAGTCAAAGACTAATTGGGGCATCTCTTCTTCCATTTTTGTCCTTGAACACAATTTCAGGGGCACCATACATTAACTGATAGCATGGGGATTTTTCCACCAGAGCCCTCGGCCAAACCAGCTCCTGGCCAAACCAGCTCCTGGCCAAACCAGCTCCTGGCCAAACCAGCTCCTGGCCTAACCAGTTCCTGGCCAAACCAGCTCCTGGCCTAACCAGCTCCTGGCCAAACCAGCTCCTGGCCTAACCAGCTCCTGGCCTAACCAGCTCCTGGCCAAACCAGCTCCTGGCCAAACCAGTTCCTGGCCAAACCAGCTCCTGGCCTAACCAGCTCCTGGCCAAACCAGCTCCTGGCCAAACCAGTTCCTGGCCAAACCAGCTCCTGGCCTAACCAGCTCCTGGCCTAACCAGCTCCTGGCCTAACCAGCTCCTGGCCTAACCAGCTCCTGGCCAAACCAGCTCCTGGCCAAACCAGTTCCTGGCCAAACCAGCTCCTGGCCAAACCAGCTCCTGGCCTAACCAGTTCCTGGCCAAACCAGCTCCTGGCCAAACCAGCTCCTGGCCTAACCAGCTCCTGGCCAAACCAGTTCCTGGCCAAACCAGCTCCTGGTGTATCAAAAACAGTTTGGAGTCCCAGCTGACCTTTTGTCTTTGTGTACCCCCTGGTAGCCTTACTGAAATGTGGTACAACCCTCCTTCCCTTATCGGTTCTCAAAATTAGGTACATACAAAGTCAGATGAACGTCTGTAAATTATACAACTAATAAAAAGCAGAAGTGGTCAGTAAAAACGATCCCAGACTCTGCAAACATCTTCAGGAGTGATAGCATGAACTAATTGTGTTCTGTGTGATCTTTCTGGGAGAACGTTTTCCTACTCATCTTCACAATGTTGTTTCAGCTGCTTGAGCTTTGAGGGCTTTTGTGCTTTCATTTTACTAAGACATTGCAACACATTCACTGATATTTTTATGATTGTTGTCCTCTTGTGAGATCTAATTTTGCCTGCACTTTAGCTGTCAGACGGATATCCTCGCATTTGCCTCCAGAACACTCAGGGATTCAGAGAATTTCATGGTCCACTTAGATTGCAAGGTCTTCAAGTCCTGTGGCTGCAAAACGAAGTAGGTGTTTCTGCAGATATGCTGTGTTTGGTTTCCTCCCAACATGGTTCTGGACATTAAAACCAAACATCTCCACTTTGGTCTCATCTGTCTGTAGAACCTTGTTCCAAAAGTCCATGTTTTACTCATTTATTTAAAGACAGAAGAAGCTTCCTCTTTCCACCTCAGCTCATTTCAGCTGATAGTGCTGTTCTTACAGTCTCTCCCTGCATTTTGTGACGTAGGTGAACGTAGGGACATCGATTGACCAGTTAACGGAGAGTTTCGTCTTGTGGGTTACAGAGGATACCTTTATCTTTTCCATGACTCGGCTGGGATGAACACACACATGTCAGTGCAGAGGTTTTTACAGACACTGTGTCATAACCTTTAAACATTTTCCAGCTTTTGATCATAGCATAATAAGATACACACTAGTAAATAAATAAAAATGTTAGACACATTTTACAGAGTTCATTGAAAGAGGAGCAAATGATATTTGCATTGTCCTTCACTGTTGGTTTATGACACACTAATCCCTTGTACAAATGTACGTGAACAGAAACATTAATCATTATGTAACAGAGAAGCATTTCATGACCTCGCTTACACTCGGAGACAAAGCTGCAACAGAAACTGGGACTAGGAGGACAGGGCGAGCTCCGATCACACTGCTAGGGAGACGCTATCACATGAATGAGTAAGGGCACAGGAATATGCCCTTTTGGTTTCATCAGTTCACCAACAATCTAAATGGTCATTGTCTGAGAAACTGAACACACATGGGAAGTATTATTTGATCCAGCGGTGGAGGAGTGAGGTCTGTTCCACCGTCTGTGAACACGACGGCGTCCAGGATGTTCCTCACACATGCAGATACGAGCGATGTCCATCCACTCTTCACAGACTCAGTCACTGGGCTGCAAATCAAGCAGAGTGAAGATTGTTTGTTGACTGCCTGAAGTAATTAATCTTCTTTCTCAATGAAAATTAATCGGATTAGAGCTTTTCGTGGCCCAGTGAGTTGGTCTCTGCGTGATGTGCAGGCGCCGAATCTCTGGCTGCTCTCGTTATGGCTCGTCTGTAGGCTTGGCTTTGGCTTCAGCACCGCGAGTGTAATCACATTCTCCTGCTTGTCTGAGCGCTTCTCTCTCACGGTTGGAGAAGAAGCTTTGGCCACTTGACCAGTATCATGCTCTGACCTTTAGCAGACATGCTGAAGAGCTTAGAGAGCAGTGCTGAGGGAGATTTGTTGATTAGAGTTTCATCTGTGTGTCTCTGGCCGTAGGTCAAA
The DNA here is from genome assembly GCA_014839995.1 of Xenentodon cancila. Lineage (NCBI taxonomy): Eukaryota > Metazoa > Chordata > Actinopteri > Beloniformes > Belonidae > Xenentodon > Xenentodon cancila. Next base: position 3,120,345 of record JABWDQ010000184.1, on the reverse strand, counting down.
CAAATGTTCGCATGACGATCTGACCTTTTCTGCAGCAGTCGCATTAGTATTCTGTGCTGTCCTCGCGTAACGGTGTTATTGGTTAACATCCTGAAGAGGATGAGTCTGGAATGTTCACTGGTTACTTAACGCCCCGACCGTTCCATTTGCTGCCCTGCACTTATCCACACCCACACGTGACAGCGACCTTGCATTAATACGCATGTATTACTGAGCTAATAAATTTATCCACTCATGTACTGACCTAGTTCAAAAATGTAAATGAACACTTGTAGCCACGTGAAAAAGAACACACACCCCACTCAACTGGCAGCGTTTAAGTATCAGGACAATTTCAAACGTATGTGGTCAGTTCCAGGTCTTAAAATAACAAAACATGAGCTGACATGCAGCACATGGCAGATTACATGATGCCAATATTTATTTAAAAGAATTAGGACAGAACGTTCCCCCGTGATTCAACACCTTCAGCAGCAGGAAGTCGAAGTCGTGGTTTCCGGCTGCTGCTGCTCCTTTATTTTGAGGGTTGGGGCATTAGCTGCTTTCAGGTCCTGGTCCAAGGCCACAATGTGTGGTTGACCAGGTTATAAGCCACATTAGTTGTGACAAACGTTAATGTAATCATAGTTATGTGAAGGTGTTTACAAAAAATAAACAAACCTGTATTTCAGCAGAATAAAACCTTCGTGAAGGGGAGGTGTTTAAGAAATCAAACAGCGTGGCAAGACTGTATAGCAGTTAAACTGAACACGTATGAGATTAAACTGTATATCTTTTTACTTTATCTACATCAAACTCTGGCTGAACTGTCTCAAATTTCATCTAAAGTAAACACACAAATGGAGCGTGCAATCCCAATAATGATATAATAATAAGTAAGACAGCGACTTTGAAAGACTCCATCACTTGTAATAACCTGCACCGTTTAACAACCTTGAGCTTCAGCAAGCCACGTTTCATCTCATTACAGTCACAGTTATAATTGAATTTTTCAATAGTTTTTATTTTTAATTTGTTTTTCAGTTTGTTTGATTATTTTAGTTTAATTTCAGTTTTGAAAAATTGGTTAGTTTCTTTTTTGAGATACTGACTTACAGATATTGACAAAGAAATCTAGGATGACAGAATTCTATTAACATTTACATACAGCACAAAAGTCCTTTATTCTGAAAAAACTATAAATTAGAAAAATGAAGCTGCAAACATAAAAAAGGCATAAAAATAAAATTAAATTTTACCTGCACTTCTATTGAGTTTCAGCTAGTTTTGCTGCGTAATTTGAGCGTTTATTTAGTTTTAGTGGGATCAAAATAAGTCGTTTTTATTATTATTTTAGTTAATAACAGGATTATTTCTTTCACTGTTAGTTTCAGTTTTAGTCTTAGTTTTCATTGACTATTGTAACTCTGGTTAACTCTGGTTACAATAGTAAACACCACAAGCAGAAACCTTTAGTTTTTGCTTTGTGTGGAGGTTATAAAAACACTGCTCTGCCTGGTCAGTCGACATGTTCTTTTCTTCTGTAGTTGACTTGTTTCTTCTTCTCTGCAGGTTAAACTAGTGTTTCGTCCAAAGCCAAAGATACCTTTAATGCTAAAAATATTGGCAAAAGTGGTAGCAGGCCATTTAACGACTTTGATGGAGAAGAATGAGCTGTTTATAGAAAGGATTTTCCTGAAACCTGACTGAAATTTGTCACTTTCCGGTTTAATTAAGTTGTGATAAAACGACTGCTGTGGACTCTGGCCAACAGAATTTTAGTTCTACTTGATCTAATTTCTGCCTTTTGATGCTGTGGATCAGAATTTTGATAAACTGGTTTAAAATTAAAATGGGATTTTCTGGGTCTGTCCTTTTAAAGGTTTCATTCGTTTCTGATTGAGAGAACTTTCAAAGGTTTTATTAAAAATGCTCTGTCTGAAACATCTGCTCTGTCATGTGGAATCCCACAGAGCTCAGCTTTTGGTCCAGTTTAATTCTTGCTGTGTTTAACTCAACTTGGTCAAATTATTTGTTGTTTCACGATTGTGTCCTATCATTTTTATTCTGAAGATGTTTGCTGATGTTTACAAATTTACTGTTCTTTTAATAATTTAGAGTTTTACTTTATTCATTGTTTGCAAACATCAACAACTGGCTAAACAATAATTATCTCCAGATGAGTCCAAACAAGACTGAAATCTGATCATTGCTCCAAATAAAGATTCCTTAAATCAAACAACACCTCGCTTCCCTGGGCTCTTCTGTCCAGAAACGTCTAGAGCAGCTCACGTCACTCGAGTGTTGTCCTCTATCATTAGAGCGTTACCCGGTCAGGCCTCACAGTGCACTACAGACCTGCTGACCCCGTACTCTCCCAGCTCTGCTCCTCTGGTCAAACAAAACTCGGGGCACCCCTTTCAGGCCGAGCCCCCGGGTTACGACTGTCTTCCGGGTACTCCGGCTTCCTCCCACAGTCCAAAAACATGCAGAGTAGGTTAATTGATCATCCTAAATTCTCCCTAGGTGTGAATGTGAGTGTGATTGGTTGTTTGTATGTGGCCCTGGATAGACTGGCGACCTGTCCAGGGTGTACCCCTGCCTTTCACCTGATATGCGTCGGGATAGGCTCCGACAGACCCCTGTGACCCGGGAACGGATAAAGTGGGTATAGATAATGGATGGATGTTCTATTGCTGCTTTTTATCTTTTCTTCATTGTAACATGTTCTGTTATAAAAACGTTATTTCAGCTTGCATTGCTGGAACCTTCTTGGGAAAAAATTAATTTGAATCTTTTCTTTGAGTTGAATTTTGTCATTTTTCTTGCCTTGCAGCTGACACATCACCAACCAGGATGTCGTATGGATCCATAGACGGAGGCTCTTTTGGGACTCGTAACCCATTTGGAGGCCCGACTAGACAAGGCTACCAGCCAGTAGGTAAGTACAAATACTGATTTGAGACATTTCATGCTCCTTTTTTAAAATCTTCATGAACGAACTTATGTGTCATCCTCTACAAGCCTGTAGATTTTACCTGTAGCTCTGGCACTAATGAGGTTGATGGTCTTGTGGCGCAGGAAAGAAAACGTTTGTGGCACATAGCCTGAGGGGCATTTCAGAAGATGTGTTTTACAAACCCTGAACTAAACCTTGAGCTTGGCTTTTCTGGACCTCCATCAACTAAACCAGAGCTGTTAGTTTTATAACAACCCAGCGTTGTGCATCATGACAAATCTTTTGCTGATTTTTATGAAGTGTCAAATAATGATGGAGAAGAAAAAAGGCAACATACTTCTCATAATTAGAGCAAGTCCAATAACAGGGTTGTGACAACAAGAAAACTACAAGTGTATGTCTGTGAGAACTAACTTGGCAAAGAAATCCTCACCATATAAATGTGCACGTGATCATTTATGTGAAACCACAGCGAATATGTGAAATGAATCAACAGACATTATTCATTTACTTTTGGCATTTATTTTTACATTTTCCTTTTGGAGCAGCTAACAGCAGGAACTCTTGGAGCAGAATCTTGTCCTCCTCATAGGTTCATTTCGATTCACTTTTATCAAATACCAAAAAAAAAAAAAAAAAAACATCACTTTACATTTTATTGCCATGTCGATTTCAAACTAGCCAGGACAGCAAAATGTACTCACCTCATGGATACTTGCTCCATCAGAGGTTCATTGAGATAGTTCTCTTTTACCGTGAGCAGGAAAAAGTATGCAATGAAACTCTGTCCCTGAGGTGATTTTGGATAGATTTAAGGATGCAGAGTTTTTTTCACGTTAATCAACTTCACCACTTACTCTTTTATGTTGTAGTCCATCTTTGTGGTGAAATACCTTCTACATTTGTTTTGTCAGTTGGCTGAAAAACTGTTTGCGTATTAAAATTTGGGTACCTGAAATATCATTGCTGAACATACTTGCGCTGCAGTGATGTCAAATGTGACTCCCTTTAAAGGGTTCAGGTTCTGAAGCTGGTAGCAAACACATTTCTATAGCAGACGATGAGATTATTTTTGGAAGTTTGAGCAAACAGAGGGATTAACATTACCTTATTTTCAAAAAGAAACTTAAACACAGGCACCTCTTTTATCAAAAATGTCAACAGCTAGATGATGACAATATGAATACAATATAAATCAATATGCAACTTGATGTGTGGAGTGAAGTTTTTATTGGACATCTGTAGCTATATAAATATTTAACACATTTGTGCACACACACACAGTTACAAGAAATCCTGCACATGATCGCAAACTTGCACTTTACAGCAACATTCACTGCTTGAATTAAAATGTTATCCAGGTGAATTGTGTAGAGCTGAAGAGCATCTTCAAATTAACACACCTTTGGTGGAACACCACACATTCAGCCAATCACAATCAAGACCCGGGCTTGCCTCGTTCCCGGTACGTTGTGGAATGAAGGCAATTTTTCAGGCTTTGTGACGCTACTTCAAGCTGATTTCTTTGGACACCAGCATTAGGTTTAAGGCAAGTCTCCAACCATATAATATGTAAAATGCTGCCCAACTTGATTTTTGCAAAGTAAAGTAGCAAAATAAGAAGTTGTTAAACAGTTTAAAAATGGCTTTTGCATGCGCGTATTGTCCCACCAAAGATGTGTTGTTGTGAAGAACCTTTAGATACACGATTCACTTGAATGAGATTTTGATTCAAACAGTGTGGGTCACCGAAAAGCATCACAATTCGCAGGCATGCTCACAGATCCACAGCTCTGTGGAGTCAGGTGAGTCATCAGGCTTCCAGATCAGGTGGATTACTCTCCTTAAACAGCCCACTTACTATCAGCGGCGTGGGCAGAAGATTCTGAAAGTCGACAGTGAGTTGAGTATAAAATACAGCAGAAAAGCTCACAAAAGCACAATTACAAGAAATGAAAGGACGTAAGTAATGGTCAAGAAGTGGTCATCAAATGGCAAGATGTACACTGTGTTTTCCAACAAAATGAAAAGAAAAATTGAGAGATTGTGTACATTTTGAACCTCAATTAGCAAGCTAAAATTTTTCACTGCATTCAATTAAATTCAGTTAAAAAACATTTTATTAATCCCCATAGGGACATTAATTATTGCAGTAGTCATGATTTAAATCTCTCCAAAGATTCATTGTTGAGATTTACTGCTGTCGGCACAAAGGATATTCTGTAGCGGTCTGAATGATCTCCTGTAGCGACCTGAAGGATCTCCTGTAGCGACCTGAAGGATCTCCTGTAGCGACCTGAAGGATCTCCTGTAGTGGTATGAAGGATCTCCTGTAGTGGCCTGATAGATCTCCTGTAGGGGCCTGAAGGATCTCCTGTAGCGACCTGAAGGATCTCCTGTAGTGACCTGAAGGATCTCCTGTAGTGGTCTGAAGGATCTCCTGTAGTGGCCTGAAGGATCTCCTGTAGAAGAAGCTTCTAATTGAAGACACTCTGAGTCAATGCTGAGTCAATGCGCTGTGAAGTGGGGTTCACCATCATCTTTTTTATTTATGATATCACTGGTTCTGATGCTGCTCCACAACAGATGACTGCAGAACAGACGTATAGAAGATATTGAACATCTTGCTGCAAACTCTGAAGGACCTAAACTTCCTTAAGAAGTAAAGTCTGCTCTGTCCTTTCTTATAAACAGTATCAGTGTTGTATCTCAAGTGTAGTCGGCTGTCCAGATGAACATTGAGGCATTTAAATCCTCCACCACCTTCATTTTGTCTCACATGATGGAAAAACTATCTGACTTATTCCTGGATCTCTAAAAATCCCAAATCATTCTCTATGTCTTGTCTCTTTTCCATCATTGATAAACCCCACAACTGCAGAGTAATCTGAGTATTTCTGCAGATGACAGAGCTTCAACTTGTACTGGAAGTCTGAGGTGTACATCGTGAAGAGGAGTGGTGAGAGTACAGTCCCCTGGGGTGCTCCTGTGCTGCTGATCACCTGTTCAGACACACAACCATTCAGTCTCACAAACTATGGTTTGTTTGTAAGGAAGTCAGTAATCAAGGTGATTGTGGAGATGTCCACCTGTGTCTCCTGGAATTTCTTATGTAGTAATGACTGTAGGTTCATGAGACACCTGAGATGTGACAGGGAAGCTGTGGGTGAAGGGAGGATGGAAGGTCTGTTTATCTGGGGGCAGAAGAGCAGGATGCTGGGATTGTCTCTGAACTGAACCTGTTGAAGAATGTGTTGAGTTCACTGGCTCTGTCCAGACTTCCATCTATCTGGTCCTGCATTTATTTTTTGGGAAGCTCATCACTCTTCTTGTGGGATGATGTTGTCCTCTCTGTTCTGGTGAAGATGACGGCACTGGCAGGGTGTGTCCTCGCTGACGGCGGGATGTAAACAGCCGCCACAATAGCTGGTGAACTCTCGGTAGATGATAAGGACGGAAACTCACAGCCAACAGTTGAAATCCTGCAGGAACGAGGTTTCACGTGTCCTGATTACTCCGTCTGTTGCTGAGCAGCGCTGCAGCTCCGCCAGCCCTGATTTTTCCTCTTCGAGTCTGTCGTAGAGAGACGCTGGAGTCGGGGACTTGCTCCTGCAGCCACGTCTCAGTAAAACACGATACTGCCTTGATGAAACTCCAGATTTGTCCTCGTCAGCGCTTCAAGCTCGTCCATCAGCTTGTCAGTGGTTACAAAGCGATCAAGAACTACTGCAGCAAGCTACCACCATGAATGGCGCTATTCTTGAATTTAACTTTTTTTAAAGGTTCAGTCGTGATAATGAGAGGACTGCTAACCTACAAGAAAAGCAGGTCTACTGGCATTCAGTCTTGATGCTGTGACTTCCTGACCACATCTCCATCATTCTCCGGTTGTTTTAGACAGGAAATGCATTAGAGCTATGGTAGAGTCATATTGAAATTAAAAGCAAATTAAAAACAGCAAGCTTGTTCTGCAAACTGTTAAAGAAAGTTATGTTTACTGCAAATTTCTGACTAAAGTGGAGAACAGGTGTACTCTGTACAGCACTGACTTTACTGTAGTTTCTGTAGTTTCATGAAAGTTTGCAGTTCTGGTTTAAGGTTTTCTAAGATATAGAGCAGAGGCTGATGTGATCACTCAGCATATATGCAAGCAATTTTGAAATGAATAATTCAAGCAATCAACACTGGATATGCATGAGTAAAAAATATACACAAATGCAATAATTACATTGAAAAGTGTTTCAAGTGGCGTATAAATCAGTTTTCTTTTTATTATAAATGCAATGTGTGCGTGATTATTCTTTGCACCGTGTTTTGTGAACATTTTCTCCTGAGTGTGCTAGGTTTGGTATCTAATGAGGAACTTCTATAACGATGGTGTGGTCCGAAGTGTGTAATTCCTTCAATAAACAGTAGATTCAAATCATTTTAATACTTCTGGTTAAATGGGGTGCAAATCTCCTCGCAGACAGATGGACCTGCTGTCCTCTGGACACTTAGATGTTTTGTTGATGTAGTTAACCAAAAAACATAAGACAATATGGCAGATTCAGAAAGTATGAAGCCAGGATAGTTCCTGTTTTTTTTTCCAGGAACTTCATTTCATTTGTTAAGTGTTGGATTTCAGAGAAGCAGTGTATTCCAAAAAAAGTCAGGGCAGTAAAGACTTCAATGTTTCCTTTTCACAGCACTTCAAAGGCACTTTGATGTTGAGGCTACAAATGATGAAGAGTCCATCCATCCATCCATCCATCCATTTATCCATCTATCCATCCATCCACCCACTCATCCATCTATCCATCTATCCATCCATCCATGCATCATCCATCCATCCATCCATCCATCCATCCATCCTTGCCCACTTATCCGGGGTCAGTTGATGGGGGCTGTAGCCTAAGCAGTGAGATCCAAAAACTTCAATTTTTTTTTCCCAAATTTTAGAGAAGGTGGTCTATGAACAACTGGTTTCCAACCTAGGGAAGTTTGGTGTTTTAGATATTTTTTAGGACAGTTTCAGCAAGCATCATTCTACTGAAACTGCGAGAAAAAGTTTTTTCCAGTTGAAAAATATCTCCAAATTCTGGAGAATTTTATCTAAAGTTGATCTAGACCTGGTTATCCATGCCTTTGTTTTTTCTTGTTTAGACTATTGTAACAGTTTGTTTTCTTGTCTGAATAAAAAGAGCTGTTCCCACTCTTCAGCAGGCTCAAAACTCTACTGTGAGTTTGTTGTCTGACACCAACAGAAGGGCTCATATTACTGAGATTCTCAAAGCCCTTGATTGGCTCCCAGTCACATTTTGCATGAATTTTAAAATCCTGGTGCTGACCTTCAGAGCCTCGCATGGTCAGGCTCCCTTGTACATCAGAGAGTTGCTATGTCCCTACACCCCCTATCTGAGGCTGAGGTCAGATAAACTTACTGATGGTCCTTCGTACCAGTTTCAGGACTCAAGGAGATAGTTCTTTCCAGGCTGTTACGCCGAGGTTCTGGAATGAGCTTCCACTCTCCTTACATTCCTTGGACTGATGTTTTTAAAAGTAATCTCAAAACCCACTTGTTCCTCCAAGCGATTAGGGGTTGTTTTATGACCATTGTGTTGTTTTAATTTTAAATCTAATTCCTTCTGTGAAGGTTATTTTCAGAGTTTTCCATTTATTGTTATTGTAATAGCAGTTTATTGTATTTGTATTTTATTTGTCTTTTGTAAAGCACTTTGTGACGTCTGTCTGTAAAAGGTGCTATATAAATAAACTTGTACTTACTTACTCTCCCCGGCCATTTCGTCTAGCTCATCTGGGGAGATCCTAAGGCATTGCAAGGCCAGCCGACTGACATAGTCCCTCCAGCGTGTCCTGGATCTCTCCCGGGGTTTCCTCACTGTGGCACATGCCCAGAAGACCTCACGAGGGGGACGTATAGTAGTCATCCTTATCAGATCCCAGAGCCACCTTATCTGGCTCCTCTCGATGCGGCGGAGCAGCGACTCTACTCTGAGCCCCTCCCAGATGACTGACCTATTTTCTAAGGGAGACGCTGCAGAGAAAGCTCATTTCCACCGCTTGTTCTTTCGGTTACTACCTACAGCTCATGACCATAGGTGAAGGTAGGAATGTAGACTGACTGGTAAATCAAGAGCTTTGCCTTTTGGCTCAGCTCCTTCTTGAGTTAACTCCTCCTCCTCAGTGATGCATGAGTTTGCATTACTGCGGATGCCGCACCGATCTGCCTATTTATCTCCCGCCCCATTCTTCCCTCACTTGGGAGCAAGACCCCAAGATACATCCACCTAAGGCAGGATCTGATCCACGACCCGGAGAAGTTACTTCACCCTTTTCCGACTAAGGACCATGGTCTTGTATTTAGAGGTGCTGATTCTCATCTGGCTACAAACCTCTCCAGGGAGAGTTGTAGGTCTTGACTTAATGATACCAACAGAACCACATCATCTGCAAAAAGCAGAGACCCAGTTCTGAGGTCACCAAACCAGACCACCCCCTCTCCTCGGTTCCACCTAGAAATTCTGTCCATGAAAGTAATTATCAGAATCAGTGATTAAGGGCAGCCTTGGTGGAGTCCAACCCCTACAGGAAACAAATCTGACTTATAGCCAACAATACGAACCACACTGCTCCTCTTCAATCTGAGTTTCGGACCCTGCTCTCCAGTACCTATAAATAGACCTTAACAGTGAGGGTGAAAAGTGTGATTCCTATAATTGGAGCACACCCTGCTGTCTCCCTTCTTAAAGAGGGGGACCACCACCCTGGTCTGCCATTCTAGAGGCATTGTCCCTGATGTCCACACAATGTTGCACAGGCGTGTTCACTAGGAAAGCCCCAACTTATCCAGAGTCCTAAGGACCTCAGGGTGACTCTCATCCACCCCTGGTGCCTTCCCAACCAGGAGCTTCTTAACAACCTCAGTGACCAAGGCCTCAGAGATAGGAATGACCAACTCCAAGCTTGAAGGCTCTGCTTCCCCAGCGGAAAGTGTGTTGGTAGGATTGAAAAGATTGTCATAGTATTCTCTTCACTGGCTCAAAACATCCCTAGTCAAGGTCAGCAGCGTACCATGGATAGTATTGGTGGTGCACGTTTTCCCATTCTGAGGTGCTGGATGGTGGCCAGAATTTTCCAATCCCAGGAGACCATCACAATACGTTTGGGCCTACCGGGTCTGACTGGCATCTTCCCCCACCATTGGAGCCAATGCACCACCAGGTGGCGATCAGTGGACAGCTCCACTCGTCTCTTTACCTGAGTGTCCAAGACATGTGGCTGCAAGTCCGATGATACAACTACAAAGTCAGTCATCATCATCTTGAACATGGTGTTTGTAATAGACAATCCCTGACAAACACAAACGTCCAAAAACAAAGCACCGTTTGGGTTTAGATTGGAGGGGCCGTTCCCTGGTCATGCCCTTTCAGGTCTCACTCTCCCCAGCAGGGGCACTCTCCACCACCCCACCCACGGACACCAAAAACGTTGGTATTCTGAATTGCTGTTAGGTGCATAAGCACAAACAACAGTCAGGATCTGCCCCCCCACCCGAAAGTGGAGGAAGGATACCCTTTCGTTCACCGGTGTGAACTCCAATATACTGGCACTGAGCTGGGGGGGCAATAAGTTAACCCACCCCTGGGTGGCGCCTCTTACCTTGGGCAACTCCAGAGTGGAACAGAGTCCAACCCCTCTCAAGGAGTTTGGTTCTGGAGCCTGAGGTGAGACCGACTGTATCAGAACTTCTCAACCTAGGCCAGCTCAGGCTCCTTTCCCACCAGAGAGGTGACAGTTCATGTCCCTAGAGCCAACTTCTGCAGCCGAGGATCAGACCGCCAAGGTCTACCCATGGGTAGAGGCGTTTGTCAGGAGTCTGGATTTTGGACTGGTTGATGATAAAAGTCTGGATGATCCACTTCCTCTTTGGCTCAGTGCGCATGGCTTACATTTCCTCCAAAAAAAGATCAAAAATATTGATCCATCTGACCACAACACATGGTTTCCTCTGAGCCCAGAGACGTCAGTGATGGTTCTGGACAAGGTAAATTGAAGGCTAGTATCAATACTACTTACATATTACAATAGACATGACAGCTGTATTTAGTTTAGCTTAAATTTTCTCAGCAGTGTACATCTAATAATTATCCACAAAAGACAACATTCTCTTATTTCTTTATAAAACATTGAGCTTTGAGACTCAGGAAGACCCTGGATTGACTTGGAGTGTGTGTCTGTGTGCATGCTCTATCAGACATCGTCCACGTTCTTATGGGTTAAACAGTGTGAAGACTGATTCATTGGATTTGATCCTCAGTGCTTTCGTTAGTGAAGGAGTAAGACAGAAGGCCCGAGGCAAAACATGTTCTCAGCCAAACTGATGAGCTGTCTTTGTGTGAAGAGAGAAGATCAACAGATGAAGACGAAGAGAGACTCAGCAGAAACAGGGTGAGGGTGGACCTCAGCATTTGTGGGTGGGACCTAGAAATCTGTTTTACAATACGTGTTTTTAATGTGTGCATTCAAGATACAGAATGTATTTTGTAATTTCTATTTGTATTTGGCCATTGAACATCAAATTATAATTTATAATTTAAACTTTACTTTGTAATTTGTAGTTTAAAAACAGTAACACACTTTTTGAAATGAAACCAGCGCAAGTAAACCTTCAACGCCAGGTTTTATAAACTTAACCAACAGCTGCAACATTCTTTACACTTTTAGTTACGCCTCAGTGTTTTATAGAAATCCTCAATGATTACCCAGAATGCTCTGAGGTGAGTTTGATATTAGCTTGACATTTTCAAGTTTTGATATGAGATGGTTGAACATGTAAACACAGTGAAAATGTGCTGCATTACGGTACCGGAGTACCGGAGACCCGAGCAGCCCCACCCATGGAGAATTCATTGAAACGTTAAGAAGAGACGCCTCCGCTCCGGTCGAGTCTGAAATCCCACTTCTCTCTGTTATAGCGCAGCTTTCTGTGGTTACAACAGAATGAATTTTCACATACTAGCCTCATTTTTGTCAGCTCTCACAACACTAAACTGGCTTTTGAGCTTTAAATTAATGTGCACTCACACAAGGGAATCTGTACCACGGCCAAGCATGTTTGATCTTTGAAGTCGTGCTTTTTTGATAGCATGAGGGCCCTGGTCCAGTGCTCTGTCTGGTCCTGCGGTCCGGGCTCAAGCACGGCGCAATTCCTGGACTCTGGGATTGTTGGAAGAGGTGTGCTCGTGTCTGCTGCGGAGATCGTTTACACAACAAATGTATGACATGTTGATGAGACAGTGCCTTATGAGAATCACGAAACATGACAGCAGCATAACCCAGAAACAATCAGACCAGGAAAACGTCAGTAGAGCTGTCTTCACATCCTCTGCTGTTCTTCATTGTGGTCAAAACTTGTCTGACGTTGCGTACTTCAAGTGACGACACGTGTTCACATACAGCTTAACAACACACAAGGACATGAGGCAGTCTTGGAATGACTTGAATTGATTAGGTGAGGGTTTTTGCTGGAATTAATGAATGAATTAATAATTAATAGGGGTGAGTGTGCATGGTTGCTTGTCTACATATGTGACCCTGTGATGCACTGGTGACCTGTCCAGGGTGGACCCCTGCCTTTTGCCTGTAATGAGCTGGGATGGGCTAATTATCCCTTCAGGTATTAATAAATTATTTTTTTAATAAATTGTGAGTCCTAAAGTGCACAACTGCACTGTGATGGGTCACATCTGTTTTAATATCAATTAACATTTTAACAAATGAGAGCTCTTGTACACTGTGGCACTATTCAGAGTTCTGCTTGGGAGTAAACTGTGCTTTGAAAATAATCAATAGATTCATTACTAGATGGTATTTGATGTTTTTCCTAAAAGATGTTCAAATTGAAGTCTGATCAAGTTCATTACATTTTCATCATGACAAGTTCTGGAACGTTGTCCATGAAATCAACTGAGTAGAGATACTCACTTGGAAAAAAAAGAAAAGTATTTTATTTTGATCCATGAGTGTTGTATTTTGATATTTCAATAAGGTGTTTGCTACGGTATTGAAAGAACATTATGTTCAATTTTAAAAGCTGTCAGCTGCACATAAAACAACAGATATACAGCAGAATCTTGACTTCTTACTATCCATTAACAAATGAGAAGATTAAAAATTCAACATAATTAAGCTGGACTGAGACGGCGTTTGACATCCTTTGAGGCGTCTCAGGGTGGATGTGAGGTGACGTTTGTCTACTCTTATCCACATATTCCCACTTCTCTTTTGTACATTAAGCATTTCAAGTTCAGCATTGTCAGAGATTCATGGACAGGGGACTAGTTTCCTCTAGAAATATGCCATTAGTCTTTAGAAGGACAGCAGTATTTGTTTTGCTGTAATGAACAATTTACTGAGTTAAATCCTGGCTTCTCCTTGTCATTCAACACTGTGATCTTTCATCATGGAGGATCAGGTGAACCCAACAAACGACCAAAGAGTCTACTAGCCTTCTTATATGGTTGCCATGTCCACATTATCTTAGTGCACAGGTATTCATTCAATGTTTTGATCTCTAGAGATGTTTTTTTGCTGAACTTCTTCATTCCACAAAATGTCAACTTTTTTCTTATTTCAGAAGAAGTTGCCACCTCTGACTTGATGACTTGTTGATGTTTGCTCTGCAGCGCTGTTTGTTAACGCAACATTGTCAGCAACTTAGTGAGTTTCTTATAAGAAAGTCATAGGCAAACCTCGCAGTGATTTTGGCAGGCATGTTTACCATTCTGGATCTGAGAAGGTTTAGGGTTAGGGTTTGACCAGACTGACTGTTTTTTTCTTTTTTTGTTAGTTTGTTTGAGCGCCACACAAAAAACACTACAGCTCACAATTTTTCTGGTTATTTTTGCAGAAAATACATGTTTGATCACGGGTGATGAGCTTGGTTAACTTTGCTCTTACATGAAGTAGTTTAATGCCATAATAAATATACAGTCAATGTAATGATGTAGGCAACTCCCTCCCTACCCGTGGTGGGGTCGCCACAGCCGACCAACACAGGCTGCACGTCCATTTAATGATGGAAGCAACTAGTAGAATGATAAAGTTGTTAGCAGCAATTTTTCTAATTGGTTTGATAGATTGTAGGTGATTTGGGAGGGGTGAGAAGATGACAGTCTGAACTGAAATGATCCTAGAAAAGGTAAAAAAGGTAAAAACTGCCTTTCCTCAACTGTTCCCTGCTCTGCTTTTATACCATACTTTATAAACGTTTTAATCAGAGGGTCAAACCGCCGAAAACCAGTGCTGTTTCTTTCTACATGTTATTGTGCACATGCACTAGCCACAAGGATTCTTCCCCATGGCGGTTTTTGGCGGTAAAGTATTATGTCACTTCCTGTTTGTTGTTTGCGATCTGTAACTGTTTGCACAGTACCACAGGCCCTGATTCTTCTGATCTTTTAAATCTAAATTTACCTTCTTTTCTGGTAATAAAACACTACATCTCAAAAACTTCTGTTTTAAACTGAGCACTTGCACCTTTTCTGTCATTTTCTGTCTCCTGTCCTCTCAGCATGGCCTCCTATGTTGAGACATATGAGGCGACTCCAGCGACCGTAGTTAGGTGCATCCCATGTCGGTGTAATGACACCCGGCTACGCCAGTCGGAGGTCACTAAAATCAATATTGTCTCGGTGTGTAACTACGCCAAAACCATGTCGGACTCCGTAGTTTTCTCTGGTCCCCTCCCCAATCTGACCGGTGATGACATGTTTAGCCGCATGTTGTTGCTCCGTCGCTGGTTGTCTCGGTGGTGTTCAGAAAACGACGTGGCCTTTATTGACAATTGGAAGATGTTTTGGGGAAAGCCTGGTCTGCTTAGAAGAGACGGCATTCATCCCACCCGGGATGGTGCAGCTCTTATCTCTAGAAATCTGGCTGATATTATTAGATCCTCCCCCTGACAATCCAGGGTCCAGGCCGGGGTGCAGAGCTGCAGTCTTACACGCTTCTCTGCTGCTTCTCGAGGACTATCGCCTGCCAATAAAAAGGTAGAAGTAAATGATGTAATTGGAGATTCTAACGAGGTGCCAAGTAAAATAGATTTAGTATCGATTCCCCGTCCTCCAAATCTTCACCAAGCGCGACGTAATAGAGGCGTTAACCAAAATAACCTCGTAAAAATAAAAACAAATACGCATTTAGTGCGAACTAAAGACCAAACAATTAGATGCGGATTACTAAATATACGATCTTTAAGCTCCAAGTCTCTATTAGTAAACGATCTAATTACTGAGACCCGGAGTGACATTTTCTGCCTAACAGAAACGTGGCTCCAAGAGGAAGAGTTTGTTAGTTTAAATGAATCGACGCCGTCCAGTTACGTTAATTATCATATTGCTCTAATCACAGGTCCAGGTGGAGGAGTAGCGGCGATCTACGACTCCAGTCTTACAATAAAATCCAAACCTAAATGCGATTATAATACGTTTGAAAGCCTCACGCTCAGTTTAAAACTGCCGAGCTGGAAATCAGAGAAGCCAGTTTTGTTGGTGGTAGTTTACCGGCCTCCTGCTGGAGCTTATCTGGAGATTCTGTCTGAGTTCTCAGATTTCTTATCTAGTTTATTGATCAGTACAGATAAAGTCATCATAGTGGGCGACTTTAACATTCATATGGATGTTGACAACGACAGTCTTAAGTTGGCTTTTGATTCTCTTCTAGAATCGATGGGGATTTTACAAAAAGTTAACGAACCGACGCATTGTCTTAATCATACTCTTGATCTGGTCCTCGTCTACGGTGTAGAACTTGATAATCTGTTAGTGTCGCATGTAAACTCCCTCCTATCCGACCACTATTTAATAACGTTTGAATTCAACATTGTCAACGTTACACATAATAGGAGGAATTACTTTAGCAGGTGTCTATCCAATAAAGCTATTACTAAATTTAGGGAGGCCATTGCTCTTCATTGAATTGAATTGAATTGAATTGAATTGAATTGAATTGAATTGAATTGAATTGAATTGAATTGAATTGAATTGAATTGAATTGAATTGAATTGAATTGAATTGCAGCTTTTATGGTATACAAATAAACTTGACCTGCTTTGTATAAAAGAGGAAGGAAGTCGGTGTCAGATAAAAAGCAACCATCACATTTGCTGTCTCTGGAGTACTTCAGTACTGTACACATAAGTGAAGCTGTGATTTAGTCTGACAGTCAGCTTCTGGCTGCTGTTGTGAGCAGATGGAAACCTCCATCCCCAGAAAGGCTTTCTTTGATGGCTGTGAAGCCCAGCTACATAGTGGGGGATGTGAGTGGTGACGGGGGCCTATATGGTGGGGGGTAGAGCTGAGCCTGTCTGTCAGGTTTACAGTCTCCTGGTTGGGAAGATCTGAAGGGCTCAGGAAATGATCAAAGCTCAGGTTAAGTCTCTAATAGAGCTGTCGTTTATGCTGATCTCTCCTTGCCGCCCTGCAGCTTTCTGACAGGCAGCATGTCACATTCACGACGCTACGACAAAGCGGTTCTCATACAAACCCACATTGACAGGCCATATGTTGTTTTTGATTAGTGCTGTATGGAAAATAAAACCTAACATGGCATCGTTCACTGTGCTCCCGCTGGCTGTTGCAGTTGTCTTGTCACAGTAGGCATTACATTTTTTACAAATGTTAAAGTATGATCATTGGGAATAAAATTAAACCCCTGTTTTCCCAGTAAAACACTGAACATATATTAATTCTTGAAACTAAGTAGCAGTAATAACTAATTACGTATTGTATAAATAATTACTCAGTAATTAGCAATTATTATTTGCACTTTAATGAAATTAAGCATCACTTAATCTGTTATCACTGTCGCAGTGATTTGACTGTGCAGTACAGATTTAACATGCATCTGAAACACAAACATTACCTAAATACTTGACCTTACTCACAGAAGAGCATGTAAAAAATAATAAAATTAAACAAAAAACACTAAATGCAATTCATGCTAAATGAATTTAATTTCTAACTCAGCAGATCAGTCACTTCTGTAACCATGAACATGAACTTTCCACGAGAATAGTTAGTCTCTTAGTTCACAGGTCAGGAGACCAGGAGACCAGCAAGACTGGACTAACCCTCCATGATGTCATCCATAGGCTTTCTAAGGAGCAGTTGTGAAGCCTCTTTCTCCGTGTACTGCGAGGTGCCTTGCAGCCGCGGCTACCAGCTGCTTCAGCCGTTCCACGGCTGCGACGGTTTGCCATGCAAACGTCCCTCGATCGTCCCTCGATTCCTCATGAAGACCAGAGGAGATGGAGCTTTTACAGTTGTGGCGCCCATGCTGTGGTACGCGTTGCCCCTCCCTGTGCGGTCTCTGAACAGCCTCCCCTATTTTAAAACGCATTTCAAGACCCATTCCATCACCTTGGCTTTTGGCTGAGCGGCCACTCCTACTGGACCTTCTATCTATCTTATTTTATTGTTATTAACGCACTTTGTCGGGCCACAATATGTGCTATATAAATGAAGCCTCCTTCACTAAGCCTCGCAGCATGAGGGAGTGATAATAGTAACATTATTTACATTTATATAATACACCTGCCATGGTACAACAGCACTAGTAAAAAAGTCGGATACTTTATTTTGGGTTTGGAGTTTTGGACCCAGCACGTCGACACACCTGGCTTCAAACAGGAAGTGACATCAGTGGGGCTTGGCTATTTTGGTAAAGCTCTGGACATACCACAGCCACCTTTACCACGACGGACTCGCCAACAAACGTCGCTTCAAATTTGTGGTGTTTATTTGAAGCTTGGGTTCTGCTTCAGTCTCTTTAAAAGTCCTTGTTTTCCTGGAAATCAGATGAAGAGTGTCCAAATATCCAATCATCCCTGTCTTCTCGTTCTTCTTGAATTTTCATGACAGCCTGCATCCCAACATTTACATCACTGCACTTTTCTCTTTCTCCCAGAGGTTGACATTTTGTCACATTACATTTTCATTACTGTGCTTGAGAGCTAATTTTGTTCCATCTTCCTGAGGGCAGATCACATGTGTGCCCGTGACCTCCTTACAAGGTCTCCCACAAGGACGTTAGTTTTGACTGCATTACTTCCCGACTCATCAGCTTTTCCACACAACTAAATTAGTTATGTTTGGAACTTCAATATCTAACAAAAATGCCAATGACTTTGGTAATTTCTTTTATTCTTATGCATTTCTTTTTATTTATTTCTGGTTCTATTTGGTTAGTTTAAAAAAAAAAGGTTAATATGATGAAAACATTACTTTGTTGAATGTTTTGACTCAGTGAACAGTCTGGACCGCCGGTAGGACAGGTCAGCTGCTGGGCTCTACTGTGAAGCCCTGGATGCAGTATGTGGCTCAGCATGGTCTTGCTGAAGGGTGCAAGCCCTTCCCTGAACGGCGTTGTCTGGATGGGAGCACCTTTCAGCTTTGATGTTTCCTTTCCAGATGTGCCAGCTGCTCATTCTGTAGACAGTAATGCGTCTGCAGACCGTCACAGCTGCAGGATTTTAAACTGAGCACTGACAGCAAGCTGGATGGAATCATGGATACGGTGTCCACGGTTTCTATAAAAAATTTAATTTGGATTTTAGTACTTCGTCTAAGTCCTTATTTTTTCGGACACTTTCTTAGATATGGCTTTTGTACCAAATCATCATTATAATCACTTGTTGAAATCTCATAAAAAAGAAAAGTGCTTGTGTGAAACAGGATTTCGCCTGCACAGCTCTCCAAAACGCTTTGGAGATAAAGAGTTTTTGAAGAAAGAGAACATGAGCGAGTCTGCTCAGTTCAACAAGGCTGTTCTTCGTCCACATCTCCTGCTGATCAAGTAAACAGAACGTCTAAAGACTTCACCTTTACATTACAGCGAGGCATCTGTGTCATCTCATTCTTTGTTGTCTCAAATTATTTTATTGTGAGCTGCTTCAAAAGATAAAATAATCTGATTATGTTTTCTTTTAATTTATAAATTAAAAATAAGGAAATGAAAGTGAAAGCCAAAGACATAAAGTTCAGATTTATACTCAACATTTGAAAGATATGCAGTTCATTAATGAAAACTATTCGAGATTGCAATTTCTAATTTATCAGTTAAAGGGATTTTCTGAAGAACTGTAATCTCCCATTTTTAATGCCGTATGTCACACAAGCTTGGATGTTTTCCATCCATCCATTATCTATACCCGCTTTATCCGTCTCCGGGTCACGGGGGTCTGTCGGAGCCTATCCCGACTCATATCAGGCGAAAGGCAGGGGTCCACCTGGACAGGTCGCCAGTCTATCCAGGGCCACATACAAACAACCAATCACACTCACATTCACACCTAGGGAGAATTTAGGATGATCAATTAACCTACCCTGCATGTTTTTGGACTGTGGGAGGAAGCCGGAGTACCCGGAGGGAACCCACGCAAGCACGGGGAGAACATGCAAACTCCACACAGAAAGACCCACCGGGCCGGGAATTGAACCAGGAACCTTCTTGCTGTGAGGCAACAGTGCTGACCACTAAGCCACCGTGCTGCCCTTGGTTGTTTTTTACACCATAATTTTTATTCTTTAGCATATGATATTGTTTTATTGGTATTGTAAAATCAGCTTGCTACTACGTGTAATTTTTTATTAATGTAGTGCCAGTAGGCTTACGACCTTGACTTCAGAACGTCCCTGTGATCAATAACTGTGATCAAAGTGAACTGTAGCTTCTTGTCAGTGTTGCTGAGCCTTCCCTTTAGCGCCTCCAGCAGTGTGGTTTTAAATATAAATGTATGTTTATGATCAATATGTACCACGGTGGGGGACTTTATCTTTTAGTGAAGTTTATTGCTTTTTAAAATTTCTACACTAATGACTCTCATGTATATTTATTATCCAACATTGGGCATATTTTATTTTATATATTTATGAATAACATTTACGGGCTGGTTCTTGTCCCCATAACTGTGTGCCCATGAAGACTCTGGTACTATGTCAGATGAACTGATATCAGCCAGTGAATTTGTGCATGTGTCTGCTTAGCATCTCCTTCACAATGAATGTGCTACCGTACGTTTGGGATTTTTTTTTACTGGGATTCTTGCAGAGCTGGAGCAGGAACAGTTGTCTGCCTGGGAGATGCTTTTAATACAGACAAAATTGGACAAATAAAACAACAGCTTAGTTCTTACTATGTTGTAATTTTTACAGGACAATAACATTTTACAGGTGATTTTATGGGCCTTATTGAGCACTGCAGTGCAAACTGCTGGCTTGTGAGTCTCTAGAAGTTACTCTCTTTGTCAGTGGAGTGAAGATGTCATTGTCAATGCAGGTTAGCATCCTGTGACCTTTGTTTTACACAAATTTTGTGTTCATGGCTCAGTTTTGTCTCTGCTCATTGCGGTGTGCTGATAAAATATTCCACTAATACCATTAATGCGCACATGAGACAAACACTGTTAGTCTGTGCTAAGAGACTGAAGAAATATATCACATTAAGTTAAATTAAATGAAAAGTCTCATTTTCATAGTCTGTGGATTTTTCCTGAACAGTTGTTATTGGTCCTTCTTCTAATATGAGTTCAGCCGCCAGACCAGCTTGGTTTTGTGCCGGGTCAGTGAGACAGTCCAGGTCATGGTGCTGTGTGTACACCACTAGGACCACCGTAACCAGCACTTTTCATCCAAAAAATGGTTTTCTGAATGAACTATGACATGAAATGTGATCTGATCCTCATCTGTCACAATGCTTTCATCCTGTGAAGACACAAACTATTACAGCATAATATCTGTTTTTTTTTTAACACACATAAATCATTCACAGTTCCGGAGGAAAAAGTACGTCAACTCATTCATGAAGTACTTCATAACAAGATACTGGGATACAGTAGTTTTTACACCTGCAGTTTAGTTGGTGAACAAGTTAATGAGTAGGAGGTGATTTCAAGATTTTGGTTGTAAAAAATAAACAAACATTTGAAGGTTGCTGTTCATAAAAAGTCACCAATGTGAAGCATGCCTGCCAAAAGGAGATCTGAGTGATACGATCAAGGGTAGTTGATCTGTAGATGGCTGGACGGAGAGTCAACATCATCTCACAGTTTGACAAAGTGTTTAGAAACGGCGTGGGTTGAGTTCTGTAGCTATTCTTCCTGCAGCTCGATGTCCGGCCAAGACCACCCCGAGGAAGAACCTACACGGAACAGCTACAGACATGCTGCAAACATCTCTGTTCACTGCTGCAAAAGCAGCTTCAACCAGCTGTTAATTGGTTTCACCATGGGTGAAATGGGCGTGGTCCCATCCCATGCAATAATCCAACCAGAGATACGAATATTCCAATGGAAAGTTTTCTTCCAGAAGTGGTTTGGGGAATTCCAATGTATTCCACAGTCACAGCTTCTCCCATTGTCAGTTTAGCCAAATTTAAATAGTGGATGTTTCCTGCTTTGGATCAGCTGTGGTCCACAGCCCCGCCCACGCTCAATCTGCAGTCGGCTCCTTAAAGGAACGTAGGGTTTTCACCCAGTAAGTCAGTCCATTATGTCCTGCGCACTTCTATTTCGGCATGATCCCAGAACATGTATAGCACAGTAGACGAACTGTGGCACATTCCAGACCATTGCACCCTGCAGGGTTTTACCAGCAATACACCTCTTCATTATAATGCCTCACATTTGCTGAAACACCCTGTTCATGAGGTAATGTCACAAATATTTAATGGGTGTGTTCACTATAGACATGAGAAAGGATGTTATTGTGTGGGTCATCTGCTAAAAATACTGTGTTTGTCTGTTATTGTAACTAAGATGAAGATCAGGTCACATTTTATGGAAAATAAATGCAGGAAAGGATTCACATACTTATTCTTGCCTCTGTGTATTAGTCAAATGAGTATCATTCCTGTACTTTTTGCAGGCATTTTTCTTAGGATTAATTTTCTGATGATTATAATCCCCCACAGGATGTGGATTATTTGATGCCAAAGGCTACAAAGCATTTGATGAGGGGGTTATTTTATAAGTTGAGCTTTAACTTCTTTTAAAATATTTTTTGTTTGTTTGTTTCTCTTAAAAATGCATCTTAGTTGAAGAGTTCATCGGCTCCAACACCTTTTTGTTCTTTTACACCTGAGCCTTTCAGCGCCTTATCTCCAGTCTTCTGCTTTAAAAGCTTGAATCACTACATCATGAATTAAAAAGACGTGTGAATCTTTGACAGTCGAGCGAGAGGGAACCGTTTCAGGTTTCTATCTGATCTGTACTCATAAATGCATGTTTTGATCGGTTCCTCCTGAGCCAATGCTGGTCAAAGTTGCAATTAAAAGACTCCCAGCTGGGTGTCTGCAGCAGCAGCACAACGGGTCAGAGTCGGACCAGAACCCCAGACATGTCCACATTGCCAGTTGATGAGCTGGACGGAAACATGAGGTCAGACTGGATGAGAAAGGGCTCAGTTGAAAGCTTGCTCTTCAACCCCATGAACCGCTGATGGGACATAAGTGGCCATAGTGGACTGTGTGTCAGATGCAGACATTAATGAGTCATCTGCGTTTCCACTGATCCGGTCTCATGTTGTGAGACTAGAGAGTTGTGAGAACTAGAAGATACACATTTGTTGACCTTGGCTTTCATTTGTCTTGAAGCTTGTCATGCTGTAACATCTGTGTGAGCATCGCTGCACTCCTGAAAATCCTCATGTATTAAAACATGTTTCCTAAAAATGAGCCACCAGTTAACTTGAAAACCCTTGTTTGTTAGAAAACAAGTGTTTGTATGTTAAAGACAAAACTGGACCACTCACTCATTTTACAAGTGTAGGATAGAAATGGTTTATTAAAATTGTTTTCCTGTAGAAACGTCTTGTACTACGGAGTCTGATAGCTGAGGAGGCAGCGCAAAGATTCAGCTCAGCTGCGTGGAGATTTCTACCAAGTGGACTGGATGGCACCTCCACCAGCTCCACAGCTTGTCCATTACTCCTGCAGGGAACCAAACTGTGTGAAGGGTAGATGCACATGCAAAATGCACGAGTTTCCAGGCACACATTTCTGCCAGTGTACAAACTGTGACAACTGGTTACTTACAGGTGACTAGAAGACACTTCCTTTTCATCTCTCTGTTAATGCAGGTGTGTCAAAGCTCCTGCAGGAGTAGAAAAGTCAGGTGGTGACAAGAATTTATTGAGTACATGTCTGATAAATCTACCTGTCTGATAAAGTTCTGTTTTGATGATCAACGTCATGTTCATATGTTACACATTTGTTCACTTTGGGTCTGTAATGAATGAATGAATCAATCAATATACACTTTATTCATCCCTTAAGGGAAATTCAATTTTCCAGTACAACCCGTCCAAGAGAACAGAAAAACAAACAAACAACAAAAGACATGGGTGGACAGGTGCCTGAGGCCGCAGCCAGGAAGTCGGCACAGCCCTTTAATTAGGTAGAAAAGGGTGACACCAGGAAAGAGGACGGATTAAAAAAAGCATCTCCCACGCTATCTCCTGTCAGAGGACACAGGGTGATTACAAACAACTCCTTAGCACAGAAGGACCCGTAGCCAGACAACATCAGACCAAAAAACCTCAAGAGACGTGCATGCTTGGAGAGGTTAAGGAGAAGGAGTTGGACAGGAGTTGGACAGGGGTTGGAGGGGCGATCCCTACACATGCAGCCCAAGTGCGCGCACGCAGCCTCATGGCACAAGTGCATCTTACCCAGGTTCCTATATTGGGGGGCAGAGAGGGAGGCGAGCCAGCGAAGACCCTGAATCAAAGGGGGTGTGTTTATAGCTGTGTGCATGTGTGTGTGCATGTGTGTTAATAAGTAAGTAAATAAGTAAGTCTGTTAACTCTGCCCCAGTTCAGTTGCCAGCCATAATTCGCATAGTGGGGCAGAGCGTCTGGGAGCATTACATCCAGGAGAAAGGCCAGCCTCCAAGGCCGGCAGCAGGAGAGCCAGTTCAGATAACAATTGTCTTGGGTCACACCGACTTCAGTGATTTTCTGTCTGCCTTAAAGTCTCTCTGGTAATCTCAAATGCAACTTTAAACAGTAGAATTTGTAGTCAATTTCCACCAAGCTGAGCTTGCAACTTCTCCAAGTTTTTTTCCATCCTGCCAATGAGTTCGAGAACCACAGCTAGGCTGTGATCCTGTTGAAGGATCATCCATTGTGGTTTTTCTCACATAGTGTCTGCGTCTGAGTATTGATAGCATGACATATTCAATCACCAAATCACCTCCTAATGCCATAAACCTTCAGCACCAATGTGCTTTTGTGTTTTACAATCTTTGCTGCAGGGGATTCATAGATAATGTTTTTTTTTCAGGATATCAGTCAGCAAATCTCATCATCATTCCTGTGTCCCAAACTAGGCCGTTGGGACTCCTAATGATTTCAGACCTGTTGTACCTATCTAGGTATGAAATCTTTGATAGGACCGTGGAGGCTGCTCTCCTGGACAGCATCACGGTTAGAATTGGCCACTTCAGTTCACTTGCAGGTCAGCCAGGGGTGGGAATGATGTAACAGGAACCCTTTTAAACCTGGATTTAACCCACCTGGAGGGATTCAAGTCCTTTGTTAACTTGTTTTTGTAGAGTTTTCTTATGCTTTTAATTGTGTCAATTTCCCGAGGGCCAAAATCAGCCCAAAGGACACTCTATTATCAGATTTGCAAGTGACTCTGCCTTTGAGTATTTGTTGAGGGTCATGGATCCTGATCATTACCATTACCTAGTATCAGACTTATCTATAGGCATTCTTGGACATGAACACGTAGATGAAGGTGTGTGGAAAGATTGCAGGAGTGAACCTAAATAACGTAAACAAACAGCACCAGGTTAGGACTTTAAAGAAGGTCCAGTCCATTCTGACTGATACAAGCCACCCTCTTTGTAATGATTTCATGTTGCTTATATCTGATCAAAGATTCTTAGGTCAAAACGCAGAAAAAAACAAAACAAATTAAAATATAATTTGTCACTGCTGCAATTGGCTTCTGAAACAAGTCATTCTGACGTGTGCTTTTAAGCTGTTATTGTGTGTGGTTTGGTTGTTTATGTGGTTTGTGTTGCTGCTGGCTGTAAAGTTGCCCCTCAGAGATAATAAATGTACTTGCGACCAAAAGTGAGGATGGCCACTCCGACACAAACACTAAGCTAGTGGTCGAAAAGAAAAAGGATATAGAAAAAACCTTCATCAACCATCATCAGTAATGTTTCAGTGGAAATCTCCACTAGGTTCATGTATCCCGTCTGTCCCACGACAGGAAAATGCATCTTCAACACATGATGAAGTGTTCTTTAAATGATTTCCATGTTTTGGTTTTTACTTAGGAATCTTGAGAAAAATGAACAATGGAAGTGGAAGAGTTTGCTATTTTTACACCTTTACGCTCTTTCAGTTTGCCTGTAATCTCACGTGTTAATGATATTAACATTATTATTATTATTGATGTTGTATCATTATTTTGGCGGATTTGGCGACTTCCAGATTTACACAAGTACCCCTTGTTGTTGCTCAGCACATACTTGTTTCATACTTTGTTTTTGTCATTTTCCAGCATGGATTTTAAAAATAGGCATGTTCATAAATCATGCCCTTGAATCAATCTGATGTATTCAATCAGTTAAATCCTATGAAAAATACTGACAAACCTTTATAAAACCATGAAAACGTGTGAAAAAATGTTTACAAGACTACTGCAGAATTTTTTTCACAGCAGAAATCTCTTTAGGAACCTAAATACATCTTATATGTGCTGTAATCTGCTGACTAGGGCTGCTGCAGCTGGCTGCCACCAGGGCGGCGCCACTGTGGAAATGATAAATCAGATCTGAAGTTGGGATTAATTCCACTGGCAAGCAGCACGGTGACGTCACACTCTAATTCTTTGCTCTTCTTTCAGTTAAAAATGTCTACACTCCTCTTTATGTCATCTTTATTGAAATCATATTTAATGATTTCTTGTTCCACACACTGTAATTTTGAATTTTTAAAACTGCATTACATAAAAAACCCTTATAAATATGTCTTTTTAACTAACAGTAAACATAAATGCCATTTAGTTTGAAGGATGCAGGTTGGAACTGATGCATTTTCTGAACATTTAAACTTGTTCACCTTGGTGGCTCCTGTTATCGCTGCAAACTTTTGCTCATATTTACACACATTCCCTGAATGTAAATGTTCCCCGCTGAGTGGATGAGTAGGAGGAAATTACAGGGAAGGCTTCATCAAAGGCGCACCAGTATCAGGCCAACTTCAGTCTGAACAGCATGTTGTTTATTCATGTAATGTTGGCCTGCTTTTCCTGCACGTTTTACCTGGAAGGGATGTGATAGCACACAGAAAAAATGCCTCCAGACGGCTTCATGTGGCGGCGATTGTACGCAGCTCTGTCAGTGTGTGTTTTGGGGGATGGGTGTATGGTGATGTGTCCTCCCACAAAAGCAAAGGTGAGTCTTTCATGAACTCCTGTGGTCTGAACGTAACCTTGTCTGAGCAGTCAAACTAACCTGATATCCAGGATAAGACTGCTGCGGCAGCTCAGCCCTCCGCTCTGTTGGGATTTTTAATTCCTTTACTTGTATTCGGTGCAATTAAAAAATATGCACTGAAATTACTTAGAAAGTGTTTGTTATTCTGCAGAAGCAAAACTAATTTTGTTTTCTTGCTGGCATATAAAGACTCTAAATGTCACCAAAATAATAAAAACAACACTCTCTAAATGTTACTAGATAATGCCATCATCTAATTACTACACAAGGTCATGATGTCATCATGTTGTGTTTAGGTTCCGGTTGTGCCACCTCCTCATGTCTGAACTGTGTGTTGATGAATAAAATCAAATTCCCAGTTGGTCTCATATACACCAGCAAGAAAAAGTGTGTGGGCTCTTTGGAAATAAAAAGTAAATAAAATGAAATAAAAGGTGATCATGAAAACAGACACATGTATTTTAGCTGAATATTGAAACGTCAATCATTTCAGAGTTTTTAATCAAAACAATTAATAATGCTGGAGGAAGGGCCAACTCTCTTCTAGCAGACAGGTCGCGGTTTGCTGGTCATCGTCTCAGCCAGTCGCTCCAAGCCGGGGTAGATGACGAGGGTTGTGTCAGGAAGAAGTGGCCTAATGCTCTGGAGCACGCCGGCGCGTGTTAACGCACTGCCAAAAGGGGAAAGACATCAGCAATGGTCAACCTGTTCGTTAAAAGTCAAAGGTTTAACCGAATGATAATCCCCCATTTCATTACAATCACCTAGTGTCCACAATACGAGCCACAATTTGATTTAGTAAAAGAGAAATGTTGTTTATGCACATCGATCAAGAAAGGGTTCTGCTTTCAGCCTGAGAAAGATTATCCAGTGGTAAACAGTCAATCGTCCAAGCAATAGGCTTTCCAACAAAATTACTCAAAGGTCTCAAAGAAATTAAGAGTACACAGACCCCACCAATCACGTAGACCTGTAGACTCTGTAGACTCTGTAGACTCTGTAGACTCTGTAGACTCTGTGGACTCTGCAGACCAGAGTCTTCTGGAGACAAATGCTGGTTTAAACTGATTCATGTGACCGGAAATGATCCCCAGCACAGCAGCAAATCTACATCACAATAATGAAAAACATAAGAGTCAAGGTTCTGGATTGACCTGGTCAAAGTCCAGACCTGGACCTGATTGAATGTCTGTGGCGGGACCTTCACAGAGCTGTGTACAAATCAGCGTCCAAAATCCTCAATGAACTAACGCAACGTTGGAAAGAAGAACGCTAAACACACTGATAAAAGTCCTACAGGAGACGACTGCGGATTCACCACTGCTGAAGGTGGACCGACAACCTGTTGAAACATGGGCAGACTTCGTCTTTTTGTTCAATAAGCAATGACAGTGTAACATGTCATGTGTTGCTGATCTGAGGCCGTATTTAACCTTAGAATTAAATGAAGGTCTACTTTCTTTCTCACTTGGACCTGAACAGGTTAACATTTCTAAATAAAATTGGAGTTCTTTGAAATGTTAAAAAAGTGTCCTTTGTGAGGAGATTGGAGAACGTGATTAAGTTCTTCTCTGATTTAAGATCATAATTTACCATATTGCAGATAGCACACATATGCTTTTATTAAAGTTTTTTGGTGTAGATGTGGTGTAATGTTGCCATCCAACCTCTCACTGGTATAGATGGACAAATGAGGGTACTTTTTAATCATTTTATCCCTTCAAAGAGATAGTGAATTAAAATGAAGTAGTCTGATGATTGTATCCATACCGGATTATCATTACAATCAATTCATTGAAGTGTCTCATCAAGACCTGGAGATGCAAAGACAGAAACTGATGTCATGTTAAAACTGGGACACATGCTGATTCCTGGATAGAAACCTGTACAGCTGTGTGTGTGTGTGTGTGTATATATATATATGTATATACATATATATATGTATATATACATATATATATATATATATATATATATATATATATATATATATATATATATATATATATATATATATACTATATATATATATATATATATATAGATATATATACATATATATATATATATGTATATCCATATATATGTATATATATGTATATATAATATATACATATATATCCAATATATATATATCCATATATAGATCCATATATATATATCCATATATATATACATATATATATATATATGTATATACATATATATGTATATGTATATATATATCCATATATATGGATATATATATTATATATATATATACATATATATCCATATATATATATCCAATATATATATATATATATATATATATGGATATGTATGTATATATATATATGTATATATATATATATATCATATATATATCATATATATCTATATATATATATATATATATGGATATGTTTTTATATATATATATATATATATATATACATATATATATATATATATATATATACTCACACAGTGAGGGTTTGTAACCACATCGGAAACTAAATGCTGTGGGAACGCAATTTTGTGAATGCATCACCAATAATCTAACTGGAAAAAAATTACTGGAAAACTGGAAAAAAAAGATTCTTAGTCCCCACATACTGGCCACCATCTGTAACATTCAGCCCCATAAATTCCTTAAAGGACAGTGTTACCACTTACAAAAGGGTTCTAAGAAGGCTTTGCAAAGAATATTGAGTACAACAGGACAGACATTCCCCACCGTTCAATTCCTATATCACATACAACGCCGTATATTATGAAGTTAGCAAACACTCAAACCATTATGACTCCTGTGCTGATCCCCCCTTTGTCCATGTAAGGTTTCCAGAAAGTTCAATGGTGCCAAGACCAAGTTCTTTTCCGTTTCCGTCCAATCGGTATTTACAACCGATAAACAACTGATTTTCCGAAATGTACCAAAAAATAATCCATCAGCTGTAAAGAAGTGAAAAAAAAACAACAACAAAAAAAAAATGTGATCGCTGCTTAGTGGTATACCACCTTCAAAAATAACCAAAAACTGAAATGCTCTCACCGGATCTGCGGAACATGTAATCCAACCTCGATCTGATCTGGACGGAGGTCGGAGTTCTCCGCTCCTCCCGGCGTTCCCTGTAGAGGGTCGGGCTGGTGCGCCAACCAGGTGCGGTTTTCTATTAGCGGTATCCTTGCTCCCCCACTGTGGTGGACTGCATGACGTCCCCGTGCGGGGATCCTGGGTTCGGTGGCTGCAGCTTACTCCTGGTGCCACATCTGCCATATAACTGTTCTTCTTGCCCTTTTCCACCCTCTTTTTTCCTGTCTGGTACACACCTGTCTCCCATTTAAATAATTACAGGTGTGCGCGCCACAGAGTCACACGGTACAGCTGATTTTTTTTTTTTTTTCATGATCATTCTTGTCAGTGTGGACATCGTGCACACGCTGTATGTACGATGCACACCGAAATTAGTCTCTGCTTTTAACCCATCAACTAGTTTCACTAGTGAGCAGTGGGGCTGCTAGCAGGGCAGCGCCCCGGGGAGCAATTGGGAGTTAAGGGCCTTGCCCCAGTGATTTACCATTGTGGGGATAAAGGGGTATCCTTCTTTATACCCCTTACTCAGTGAAACACAAACTTTGTTACAAAAGTATGCAAATTGCATTTCATCTTGTACCAAACAATAATAAAAAGGTTATATTTACTGACAGGACATAAATAAATGTGACAGCGTCACATCCTCACTAAAAGAAGAGCTCTGAAGACATGTGATCAAGAGTTGTTGATCTGAAGAAGGGTAAAAACAGATCCAAAGTCATCTCAGATATTTATTATCAATCAGTCCACAGCTAGAAAAACTGTCTAGAAATAAAGACACTTAGGTGCTGTAGATACTCTTCCCAGAAGACGACATCCAGCCAAGATGACTCCAAAGACACAACCTAGAATCCTGAATGAGGTTAAGAAGAGCCAACAAGGAGCAGCTAAAGACTGGAACTGGAAACATCTGTGTTCATGAGTCCACCATACAGAAGTTACTGAACAGTCAACACGTCCAGGAAAGAAAACAATGGAAGCTGCACATTTGCCATGTTCGCAATACAAAACACTACTTTGAAAATGTTTTGTGGACTGTTCAAGCAAACGTCCAACTGCTCAGGAAGACTACTCAGGACACAGTTTAGCAATATCTAAATACCATCCCAACCTTAAAGTATAATCAAGGGAGCATCTCGATCTGGGGTTGTTTTGATCTCTCAGGACCTGAACCAGTTGCCATCTTCAAGGAGAAAAGGAATTCCACTTATACCAACATCTCCTCGAGGACAGCAGTTGACCAGCTGAAGCTTTGTAGAAGCTGGCTGGTGCAGCAGCTAATTTGAGGACTTCCTGCACCTCGTTTACCAGTAGGGCCAGTTGAAATGTGGAGTCAGAGAAGTGTTGTGGGTTTTACTTACATTGGTAGTCTTTGTTATTTCTCATTCTTAGTTTCTGGTTATCATAAAGAAAATAAAGGCCAATTTGTGTCCAAAGCTATAATCCAATAGCTCTTGATGTCCTGTGAATTAGATAAAGCACTTCTCACACAGCTGGGACTCGTTCTGATGTTGCTCTGCTCCTCCAACCACGGTACCTGAGGCCAAAGTAACACCAGAGACTATTGATCTTTCATTAGTACCAAATGCGTCTCACACTCTTGGCCCCTTTTTCTCTAAATACATCTGTCTCATCCCCCCGCAGGCCCAGTGATTGTGTAGTATTTGTTACCTGGAGCATTGTTACCTTACAGATGTTTCCACAGCCTGGAAAGACCTAGAACAGAGCTCATGGAAAAATATAACAAGGAGCCATTGGCAATGAGGATCATCCTGCCCTTGTCTTCCCCAGTGGCCTGGTTCTTTCTCAAGCCCAATGACTCTGCAGCTCTCACCTTTAGCTCAAATGGTGTGGTCTCAGCAGCAGTCAGGAGGACAAGAACGACATCAGTGGCCACATCCTGAGGCACTGTGCTGAGCAGCAAGGGGCTGTGTTTCAGAGCCTGTTTCAGAGATCTATGGACAGCGGTACACCCCCCCAGCTGTGGAAACACTCCACACTTATCCCCATCCCCAAGAAAAGCCCTGTCAAACCTCTGAATGACCTCAGACCGGTGGCCCTCACCTCTCTTGTGATGAAGGCCATGGAGAGGATCATAAAACAACACATCATCAGAGAAACTGACTCTCAGATGGACCGGCTCCAATTTGCTTATCGCTCTGACAGAGGCGTCGGTGGTGCAAAAATAGTCATAGAAGACACCATCCACCTGGATCACCTGGATCACCCGAACACCTAAGCCAGATTCCTGTTTGCAGACTACTCCTCTGCATTCACCCTGCACCCTGCAGTCCCACATCCTGGCTGACAAACTTTCAGCCCTCTTTCATCTGGACGGCCAGCTAATCCTGTGGATCTTGGACTTTCTGACCAACAGATCACACAGAGTTCTGGTCAACAACACCTACTCTGTCTGGCTCTGGTCTGCGAGGGCCGTTGTCCTGCATGTCTCAGATATCTCACTGCATCAACTCTCTTGATTCACTTTAACGGGCGTTCTCACTTGTTTCACGGTGGGCTGAAGCAGGGTAACAGCTAAAACATGCAGGACAGCGCCCCTTGAGGACCGGAGTCTAACACCTCTGGTCTTCACCGATGTCTGCAGAACCACACAGCATAACTGGCATCTGCTGAAGTACGCTGACGATGCAGTTCTTCTGTCTCTACTGTCAGGCCCCTCTCGTCACCACAGAGCAGCTCTTCAGGAGTTTGTGGACTGGTATGACAGCTTCTGCCTTGCGCTGAATATCAACAAGACCAAAGGCATGTTGGTGACCTTCTCCAACAAGCAGAGGGAACTGGCTGCAGCAGCAAACACCGTAATACACGAGAGGCCTGTTGAAGTAGTCGAGGAGTGCAAATACCTTGGTACCATCTGCGACAACCTACTGAAATTCTACTCCAACACAGAAGATTCTCAGGAAATGTCAGCAATGGAAATACCTCCTTAGGAAACTCAATTCCTTCGAAGTTAGCAAGAACATCCTCCGGACTTTCTACTAGTCCTTCATCGAGAGCACAACCTGCTGGTTCCACTCCACCAGCCTCCCGAACTGAAACCGCCTGCAGAGCATGGTCAGTCTGCTCTACGATCATCAGACTTCCTGTAAGGACTCTGTCTCTCATCTACAAGCAGCAGACGCTCAGGTTAGTGGGTCAGATCATGCAGGACCTCTCACATGCTCTCTTCCCAGTGTTGAGTGGCCCCCTCAAGACGCCGGCTTCGCTGTCCCTGCTGCAGGACACAGAGGAGAAGAGCAACCTTTGTCTTCAGGGCTGTCCAGCTCCACAACTCCTTCTTTCAGTATTCATCCTTTTTAAATAGCTCTAATATATATTTAGTCTGTTGTTCTATGGTTGCAGTGCACCACTATAACCTTTTATTTATATTTACCTACTTGCACATACATATGTATTATATATTTATTTCTATTTACTGCATTATAGTTCTGTTTAGATCTGTTCTGCTGCATATATGTCTGTTTACATTTGCATCTTGACATTTTATTCTTTGGTTAAATGTTTTTTTGTATAGCTGTACTGTCGTTCGTTCACTGCTCTGTGTGAGTTTGAGTTGGATGGATGGATGAATTGATTTGGAGACAACAACGAGACTTCACGGGTTAACTAGAAGGGAGAAGGGACAGCTTCAATATTGACAAATAAGTAACCGCTACCATTTATCAACTCCACCTTCTCTTCTCTGTTTTAGGCTACCAATTCCACTAAGTTGTACTGAAGAAACTCCTACTACTGATTAAGGGAATTAGACTAGTAGAAGAGCACTCTGAACATTCTGCTGCAGGGCGCTAACGGCTGTGCAATCTGGCTCTTATTAAATGACGTTTCGTGAGTTCTACTGTATCGTTGTTTGGTAGACTTTCTGAAGGATTCTCCAAGTCCCCCTCATATGATCAGGCATCAGGAAAAGGAGAGTGGGGGAGTGGTGGCCTAGTGGTTACAGTGGTGGGCGCTGCCCTGCTAGCAGCCCCACTGCTCACTAGTGAAACTAGTTGATGGGTTAAAAGCAGAGACTACTTTCGGTGCATCGTACATACAGCGTGTGCACGATGTCCACACTGACAAGAATGATCAGAAAGAAAAAAAAAAAAAAAAAAAAAAAAACAAGCTTCCTTTCAAATCAGAGAGGTGTGAGTCCCATTCAGGTCAGGTTTTCAGTAGTTGCTTCAGGTGAAAAAATGCACTGGTGACTAGAGTAAAGAGACCCCCGTCTTTGAAGAACAGCTCACATACATCTGGGAACTGAGGATAGTGGACTGAGCGTTGGTAACAAGCTGGATGTCCCGCTCCTCTCTAATCCGGGGAATGCAGCATCCATGGTTTTGTGACCACAGGACAGTTTTACCAGTTTGTCTCAGTCCATCTTGAACAAGCTTTGGTCCAGAGAAGACAGCTGTGTTTCTGATCATGTTCACAAATGTCTTCTTCTTTGTATGGCAGCGGTTTAACCTGCATTTGTAGCAGGACAACCAGCTGTGTTTTCCTGGTAGCGTTCCCAAGTCCATGCAGTGACGCCTGTTTTTAACGCAGTGCTGCCTGAGGGCCCACACATCTCAGAGCCAAAGCTCAGTTTCATCATCGTTTCATGCACCCAGAAATATACATTCCCAGATTGTCTTGATGACATATACTCTAAATGAAATGATAAGAAACTTAGAGTCTTTGCAATTTGACAATGAGGGACACTATTTTGAGGTTTTTCATACTTTTGTGTTCTCATTCTGGTGAACTCTGTCCACCTCTACTTAAGAGAAGCCCTCTGAGATGCTGAGTCATGTCACCGACCTGTTGACCGTTTCTCTATTACAACGTTTACTTTTCCGGATTTTTCTTGCCCATTTGCATTCTTTTTAGATGTGTTTGCTGTCTTCAAATTGAAAATAGACTAATATTTTATAAGAAACGTCTCACCTTTAACAAGAAAGAAGTGGTGACTCTGGCTTGAGGGGTCAAAGTTGGGAGACTGTTCTCATCAATTCAGGAGAACATGAGTCTTTGACTGCTTTGAATTTACATGAAACCTGGTTCCCCATGGCACCAATTTAAGACCTGGTAAAACAAGCCCAGAACCATCAGGCAGAACCAGTTAAAGGTCCGTCTAAGCACATGTCCTTTCCAGAATCTGTCCAGCAACAGGTACCACACTGAGGTCCCCCCTCACCTGGACTCACCTGGACTCACCTGGACTCACCTGGACACCTGTCCAAAACTGACGGCCTGCGATGATGCTGGATGTTAAAGTCATTTGTATCTTCACACCCAGAACGTTCCTAGAACGAGACCACTTCTCGAACCAGTCTAGCCTGCTCTAGGTCTCACATAGATCTGGGTTTACATTGCTGGCTCAGTGTGTACCAGTTCATGCTAGGACTGACCAGGTCTCACCTGAACCTTTTACCGCCTGGCATATAACTTTACCAGAGAGAATCCTCCCATGTTTATACCTGCTGTGGGATCCAGAACTACTCATTTGAACAGCTTTAACCTTTTTGTCTTTTTTTTAAGTTATTAATGATATATGAAGTTACAATAAGGCCCCTGTATATGAAATGAAATCTTATTTTATTCGGTTTGACATAACGATCCTCTGTTGTCCTGTAAAAGTCAGTCAGCCGCCACTTTATCAGGTATCCCAGGTGAACTTGCTAAAGAGGCTGCCGAGTGAATTTCAGACTCCTCGAAATATGTCACGGTCTAAACCATAGCCTTTACTACAATCATTTACTGTTGCTTTTTTTTCTGGTATCTAACTTGTCCTCAGCAGCAATTAGTCATCCCTCATGAC
Organism: Xenentodon cancila; assembly: GCA_014839995.1. NCBI lineage: Eukaryota > Metazoa > Chordata > Actinopteri > Beloniformes > Belonidae > Xenentodon > Xenentodon cancila. The sequence goes on along the minus strand of JABWDQ010000184.1, from coordinate 3,085,010 downwards.
TAATTTTGGGGTCATCAGCAGGGAACTGGATAATTTGCTGCTCAAAAGCAACAAAAGCGGGGCTTACTTTGCAGCTCGTGCTTTGAATTTTTCAAAGATCTCAGACAAATTTTTTTTCTTCGAATGTCATTTGAATAAATGTTCTGTAACTGGTGATTAGACATTTTTCTTGGAAACACACTGACGTTGTGACAATCCATAGCAATTACCAGTCACAGTCTTTATCTGTCATTGCCCTGCTGGTTTGTCCTTCTGGAAGGAAATCTAGTTTCACATATTTGTCTGTATTATTCTCCAACACCTTTGTGTCCTTTTAAACACCTTTCAGTGTTTGATCACATCTTTCAACTACTTATGTTCTCATATCATTTTTGGAAGGGCAGCACGGTGGCTTGGTGGTCTGCACTGTTGCCTCACAGCAGGAAGGCTCCTGGTTGATTCCCCAGGCCAGCAGGAGTGTTTCTGTGTGGAGGCATGTTCTCCCTGTGCTTGCGTGGTTCTTTCTTTTTCCCAGCGTAATAATGGCAGATGTGGTAGTGTGATATCATGCTACCACCTCAGCCTGTATCCAACACTTAAAGTATAATTATCTAAGATTGCTTACTCGTAAATCGTAAAGATCCGAATGTAGATTTGGAGGACGGGTCTTCTGCTATCAGGAACCATCACTCTGGAACCAACTTCCTGTTTGGGTGAAGGAGGCTGACACCACCTCCACCTTTAAAACCAAACTTCCAACGTTTGTGTTCAGTAAAACATCTAGTTGGTGTAAACTTTAGTGTGTCAGGACCAGTAGTCACAGCTGCAGCTGCAGGACCAGACCAGAGCAGCTGGTCTTCAACACAGCTTCATCCTGGATCTGCTGCTGTAGACCTGCTGCAGGGGGACACCAACATGATCCACTGACCTGCAGTCCCACCTCTGACCACCTCAGTGTCTGCTGTCTACACCTGTTTAGATAGTGGTCTCTGTAGTCCACCAACTAACCAGGTACCAGTCATATAAACATGGAAGTCTTCGTTCTGCTGCTGATGGATAATTATACCTCAGGAGCTGCTTGCTGACCTGCAGTTCCACCTCTGACCATCCCAGTGTCTGCCTCCACCTGTCTGTATGGATGTCTGTTGGATACTTGCTGACATCCCGACCTGCAGTCCTCATCCCCTTGGATCACCGTCTATCCATATATCACCCAGATACACAGAAGTCTAATTGGACTACTGATGATAGTCACTATTGTATCCTGTCTTGTACCTTTGACGGTGTCTCTATGTCTCTATTCTTTCTTATTTCTTGCTCTACCTGGCTGGTCTTCAGCAGGAGGGTCCCCCCTTATGATCCAGGTCCTGGTCCAGGTTTCTTCCCTCTTAAAGGGAAGTTTTTACTGTTGTTTATGTAATAATTGCTCGGGGGTCATGTTCTGGTCTCTGGAAAGATCCTAGAGACAACTTGTGTTGTAATAGATGCTATATAAATAAAACTGAATTAAATTGAAATTGTAATGCTTTGACCTAACAAAGAACATACATACATGAATCACCACGAACGTTCACACGGAGACGTCCAGATCAGCAGGACAATGCTGAGCTGAAGACTCGTGTGGCTGCATCACGCAGTAAGAAACTTCCGATCGGTCGTCAAGCTCAAAACCGCCAGACTTCAGCCGACGCTCTGGTCACGTTTACTGTTACCATGGCGACCTACAACGCAGGCTGGTGCGCCACTTTCTGATTTTGTCACTTGTCAAAATGTGACGTGTCGTCACTGAAATCTAACTCTCATGTCTGACCAGTTGAATTTTAACTCAATATTTAAATTCAATATTAAATAAAAGGTTGTTTAATAAAAACAAAACCTCAACGCCACTTTGGCATCAAGGTCTGTAAATTACAGTAAAACTCAGACTTCACTTGTCCAGCGTGAAGTAGCTGATTTAAATCCAGATTTAGTCATTCCTGAACGTCTGCAGGTCCTGAGGCCGTTTTAGTCCAGTGTGACTAGGACCTGGATCAGGAGAACGGTTAAGTCTGGTCTTTGATTGGTGATCGAATGGCTTCATCTAAACATCGTACTTGAATGTCACTGGAATATCTGAAGGTAGCTGAAGGTATTTCTGAAACAACAGTTTCAAAAGCTTCAAATATACTGATGTACAAATAATGTTGGCAGTTTTTATGGAATAGACATATTGAAGAAATATCCACAAAGTTAATTAAAGATGAGAACAGCTGTTGTTCTTTTGACTGATCGATACACACGTACACAACACATTAATCATCCACCTGTACTGTCCAGTCCCCGGCCAGATATCTCTACCGACACTGGACTTCAATCCATCAAAGAAAATGAAAGGTGGACAAAGTGAGTGGTAAAGATCAGCATGTTAGTTCTGCAAAACTCCAATAAGGTCTTTCAGTCAAACAACCCTTTGTATGAACGTATCACAATCTGGTACCACAGCCCTACCTGCTGCACTGACGTTATTACGTGGGTGATTTGTCGCTATGGCTCAGTGAGTAAAGTTAATGATGTACGGTGGAGATCTCAGCTCCTGACCTCGCCCACCACAAATATCAGCTGCTCTACTTCATCTCTGACTCTACAAATCTCTGCCTGCTTTTATGATGTGCTAATATTTGATCCTCTTCTCTTCAAGTTGTGTAACTTTCAAACATTTTATCATGTCATGAAAAATGCAGCCATTTAGGGTGAAAGTATCTGACAAAGGTGGATGAGATGGTTCTTGTGTGATCCTACGAGAGATTATTGTTGACATCAGCATGCTGTTGGGGTTTCAGGATATTTTTTCTCCTCCCAGTCTTTTACCGAAGAGATGCTGTCAGACCAGGAAAATAGCTCTGACCTCATCAGGTCTGAGGCCACCAGTCGAGCGGCCGTCCTGCTGCTTAGTGCCGTACCATTTTCTCTGTCCTTGTTATCGTGGCTGCAACTACGCTCCACATTAGAGGCAGCCGTCATGTCGCCATTACTTCTCACTGTTATAACGATGCAAAACCTTTCCAAGACTGCAGACAGAGCGGTGAGAGTGACGGAGGGCCAGAAAGCCTGACCCTCACACAATCACTGCAACTGCAAAGTGAGGTTCCAGATCAATTTTATTTCCAGATCAACATTTTAAAAAGACAAACTTACATTATTGTCTATGGTCTGAAAGAGCAAAACTACACAATGACATATAACTACAGAATGACATAACTACACAATGACAGAACTACACACTGACATATAACTACAGAATGACATAACTACACAATGACAGAACTACACAATGATATATAACTACACATAGACATAACTACACAATGACATATAACTACACAATGACAGAACTACACAATGACATATAACTACACATAGACATAACTACACAATGACATATAACTACACAATGACAGAACTACACACTGACATATAACTACACAATGACATATAACTACACATAGACATAACTACACAATGACATATAACTACACAATGACAGAACTACACACTGACATATAACTACACAATGACATATAACTACACAATGACAGAACTACACACTGACATATAACTACACAATGACATATAACTACACAATGACATATAACTACACAGTGACATATAACTACACAATGACATATAACTACACAATGACATAACTACACAATGACAGAACTACACACTGACATATAACTACACAATGACAGAACTACACACTGACATATAACTACACAATGACATATAACTACACAATGACATATAACTACACAATGACAGAACTACACAGTGACATATAACTACACAATGACATATAACTACACAATGACATGTAACTACACAATGACATATAACTACACAATGACATATAACTACACAATGACATATAACTACACATAGACATAACTACACAATGACATATAACTACACAGTGACATATAACTACACATAGACATAACTACACAATGACATATAACTACACAATGACAGAACTACACACTGACATATAACTACACAATGACAGAACTACACACTGACATATAACTACACAATGACATATAACTACACAATGACATATAACTACACAATGACAGAACTACACAGTGACATATAACTACACAATGACATGTAACTACACAATGACATATAACTACACAATGACATAACTACTCAATGACATATAACTACACATAGACATAACTACACAATGACATATAACTACACATAGACATAACTACACAATGACATATAACTACACATAGACATAACTACTCATAGACATAACTACACAATGACATATAACTACACAATGACATATAACTACACAATGACATATAACTACACATAGACATAACTACACAATGACATATAACTACAGAATGACAGATTTACACAATGACATATAACTACACAATGACAGAACTACGCAATGACATATAACTACACATAGACAGAACTACACCATGACATATAACTACACATAGACAGAACTACACAATGACATATAACTACACATAGACATAACTACACAATGACATATAACTACACAATGACATATAACTACACATAGACATATAACTACACAATGACATATAACTACAGAATGACAGAATTACACAATGACATATAACTACACAATGACAGAACTACGCAATGACATATAACTACACATAGACAGAACTACGCAATGACATATAACTACACATAGACAGAACTACACAATGACATATAACTACACATAGACATAACTACACAATGACATATAACTACACATAGACATAACTACACAATGACATATAACTACACATAGACATAACTACACAATGACATATAACTACACATAGACATAACTACACAATGACATATAACTACACATAGACATAACTACACATAGACATAACTACACAATGACATATAACTACACATAGACAGAACTACACAATGACATATAACTACACATAGACATAACTACTCAATGACATATAACTACACATAGACATAACTACACAATGACATATAACTACACATAGACATAACTACACAATGACAGAACTACACACTGACATATAACTACACATAGACATAACTACTCAATGACATATAACTACACATAGACATAACTACACAATGACATATAACTACACATAGACATAACTACTCATAGACATAACTACACAATGACATATAACTACACAATGACATATAACTACACATAGACATAACTACACAATGACATATAACTACAGAATGACAGATTTACACAATGACATATAACTACACAATGACAGAACTACGCAATGACATATAACTACACATAGACAGAACTACACCATGACATATAACTACACATAGACAGAACTACACAATGACATATAACTACACATAGACATAACTACACAATGACATATAACTACACAATGACATATAACTACACATAGACATAACTACACAATGACATATAACTACAGAATGACAGATTTACACAATGACATATAACTACACAATGACAGAACTACGCAATGACATATAACTACACATAGACAGAACTACACCATGACATATAACTACACATAGACAGAACTACACAATGACATATAACTACACATAGACATAACTACACAATGACATATAACTACACAATGACATATAACTACACATAGACATAACTACACAATGACATATAACTACACAATGACATATAACTACACATAGACATAACTACACAATGACATATAACTACACAGTGACATATAACTACACATAGACAGAACTACACAATGACATATAACTACACATAGACATAACTACACAATGACATATAACTACACAATGACATATAACTACACAATGACATATAACTACAGAATGACAGAATTACACAATGACATATAACTACACAATGACATATAACTACACAATGACAGAACTACGCAATGACATATAACTACACATAGACATAACTACACAATGACATATAACTACACATAGACATAACTACACAATGACATATAACTACACATAGACATAACTACACAATGACATATAACTACACATAGACATAACTACACAATGACATATAACTACACATAGACATAACTACACATAGACAGAACTACACAATGACATAACTATGTAATGAATTGTTCCCGCCTTTTTTCCCTGATCAGCCACAGCATTCAGACCAGTGTCAGGTACTTGAGCAGCTCTGCTCGTCTTTGTTACAATGTCAGGGTCCTGCTGGACAAGTCTGCATGTTGGGATTCACCTGGGTGAATTTGGACACTTTTCTTTTCTGTATAGTCATAAGCATTCCCCTTCAGAGCCAGCAACCACCACAGTCGGTTGTCTGCTCTGTAAGAACTCCTTAGAAATTACTCAAAAGCAAAAAAGCTGACACTCATCGGAGGCCTCTTAGCTCCTGGCATACCTTTGATTGGATCTGCTGGCATCTATAGGAAACATTCCCAATCCCCAACGAACCTTTATCACCTGTTGTTTTCACGCCAGTGATCCTGGCGCTTCAGGACACCTCAGATGTTGTTTCTGAGAACTGGCTGGGGTTTGAGCTGTTCTGCTGTATGCTTTCGTGTGAAGCTGTAAGTACTGGTCAGCTGTGATGTCAGCCTCATGCTCCAGTGAAGTGTTATTCTAATGTCTCGTTTTCTCTGAAGCCACGCAGGTCAGCCCATCCGAGCTGCAGGACGTGTTCCAGGAAACCTCCTCCAACATCTTCCAGATCAACAGCAACGGTAAATGGCTCCTCATCACCTGAGTGGACCGAGCATGTGTGTCTGGACCCTCGTGTGTGAGCAGAAACATTCATAAATCTTCTCTGTTGAAGTCTACAGTAGGATCTGGGTTCAGGGGTGAATTCAGAACAGGGTAGGGGTTTTCAGGTACGGCTTTTCTCCAAATAACTGGTGATTCTAAGAGGTGGATGTGTGTCAGTGTCTGTAGTTGTTATGGGGACGGACAGGCAGACGGATAGGTGGACGGCCAGACATCCTTATTCAGACCCTTTTCATTAAATTATAATTATTATTCAGACCATTTGATGGAAGTTAATGTTTCTCTTTGTGTCTTTGGTTTGGGGGGTTAGGGCTTGATGGGTTTTAGAAAAGGTTTTGTATTCAATGAAGCCAGAATCTACGCTGCGGCTGGTTCTAAATTTAAATTAAAATGTCGTTGATTTAAGACCAGTGTATGAAGTAAAATTAGTGACACATTTGGATTTAATTGGAGGTTCTCTGTCATTGGCTGGATGTTTGTTGAGAGTCAGACTGAACATCTGAGATTTAAAAAAGCTTTTTTCATTTTTCATTCATTTTTGTCTTTTTTTAGGGTAAATAAGATCATGATTATCTTGATTTATGGTCTGCTTCTTCTAGATTGCTTGGTTATCAGATTCAGTTGGTTGGTTGGTTTCAAAATTGGAATTTGAATGTGCTTTGTATGCAGTTGAATTATCAGATAAGTTTCCAGTTGAATCCAGGCAGGTAGGACAACAGGATGGAGGTGAAGCTCTACCTCCACCCACGACTTTCTCAGACCAGGACAAACTGATGTTTGTACCGTCTGTTTGTTCCTGCAGTCGTCACCCTCGAGAAAAGCCTTCAGTCTTTGGGCACGTCCAGAGATACAGCAGAGCTGCGACAGAGTCTGTGAGTGACACACACACACACACACACACACACACACACACACACACACACACACACACACACACACTGGGTGGTAAAACTCGGTATGCCTATTTTCCTTTGGTCTCATCAGGCTCTTACATTGATTGTTCTTTTTTAGTTGAGCTGCCTGAAATAACCAGATTTCACGCTGATGACAAAGTGTCCAATCTAAGATGATTATGTCTGCTTGAAGTGTTTTACATCCCACTGTTATTGCAGGCGCGTTATCAATTCTATCGAACTATTTTATGATGGCCTTGGAAAATCTCTTATGCGTGGCTGCTTTTATTTCAGCATCCTACTTTGCCTCTGTACTTTTGGTGGCAGCAGCAAACATCTCGCCCGGTCCCAAATCTTAAGCTCTGATGCTGCCATTCAGCAGCCGTCAGGTTCTGGATGGTCAGGGGTCATTGTGAATTCTCAGTAATTTCATGAATAATAAATATGCTGCTTTTAGTAAGCGCGTTAACAGTTTCCTGCGGTCTCTGTGAAACATCTGCAGCTTGTTTTGGTTCAAATGCCACTTTCAGCCATGTCCGTGCCAGCCGGTTTGAGGTTGCAGAGGTAATACTCCACTATGACACCTTTTTCTGAAGGCTGGGCTGTGTTTGAAATCGCTGTTACATGTTTTTACTACCCACTTCTGAGGTAAACATGGTGTGAGGCTGGATGGAGATCATTTTACTCTGATCTTCATCTGCTTGGTGCATGAAGGTTGTTACAGTTTCATTCGTTTACCACGGTCATTTAAAGCCTTACTACGTAACGATGTTGTGATTAAAACTAGAGAAATAGTTGGTTGTACTGCTGCCATGTGCCTTTGTCACGATTTTACTATAAATGTCTTTCTTCGTGTGCAGTTAGGCAGTGCAAAGGTTTGAAAACACACACATGAAGCAGTTTGACGGCGTTTACCGTCGTTGGCGCGCTGGCGTTGGAAGAACTGACGGTTTGTAGTTCCTGCACTCATTTGGATCGTAAATGCCATGAGTGACTCAGATAAATGTAAATTTCTGGAACTGCTCGACTGTTTATGAACTCAAGCACAAACAAGGTAAGAAAACAGATCGGGTGTGTGAGCTGAGGTAGTGGGGGAACGTCACGTCAACACATTTGGCAGCAGCTGGCGCAGCACCAGCAGATAACCTCATCAAGACACTCGCCCAGACACATCCAGCTGAGGAGGTTTAGCAGCAGGTCACTTCCACGCTAAATAGTCTATCATCACTCAAAATCACACCCATCACATTCAAAATGATCTCTTCGTTCTCCTAAGTTAGCACATTTCATCATTTTAAGCCTGCTGTATGTGTTTGATGTCCTGTTTTCTGGGATAACATGCTGGTTCTCCTGAAGGAAAACAGATATCTGTTATATCTACTTTTCATGCATAAATATGCTCACACAGTCTGAGGAGGAAGTGCTCTGCTCAGTCTTATTTTAGCCTGTGGTTACAAAAGTCCTGAACCCTCTGCATGCCTTTGTTCAGGGAGAAGAAGCGCTGTGAGGGTTAATAGAGTTTGACCCGCCACTGTAATCGTGAAAATGCACAAGGCAACAAGTTTAAGTGGATTAATGGCTGGCACCCTCTGAGTGTCATTGTCTTTTTAGCCCACTGGCGGCATTCGCAGTAACACACCGGAGGACAGAGGGCCACAGTTGGAGGAGAGCCCCCCCAGCCCCCCGAAAATAATGAAAAAATAAACCCTTTTCTAGGTTCACCTCTGACCACCCAGTGTTACCTCCACCTGTCTGTGTAGACGTCTGTTGGAGACCTGCTGACATCCTGACCTGCAGTCCCACCTCTGACCACCCAGTGTTACCTCCACCTGTCTGTGTAGACGTCTGGTGGAGACCTGCTGACATCCTGACCTGCAGTCCCACCTCGGACCATCCAGTGTTACCTCCACCTGTCTGTGTAGATGTCTCTGTTGGAGACCTGCTGACATCCTGACCTGCAGTCCCACCTCTGACCACCTCAGTGTCTGCTGTCTACACCTGTTTAGATAGCGGTCTCTGTGGTCTCTGTAGTCCCCCAACTAACCAGGTACCAGTCATATAAACATGGAAGTCTTAGTTCTGCTGCTGATAGATAATGATACTGATGGATCTGGTCTTTGGTACCTTTGATGGTGTGTCTGTGTCTCTTCTCTCTGTTCTTCCTGTTCTACCTGGCTGGTCTTCAGCAGGATCCAGGTCCTGATCCACGTTTCTTTGCCCTTATGATCCAGGTCCTGGTCCAGGTTTCTTCCCTCTTAAAGGGGAGTTTTTCCTGCCACTGTTTGGTTTAAGGTTTTTCTTCCACTAGGGGAGTTTTTACCTGCAGTTGTTTATATATTACTTGCTCGAGGGTCATGTTCTGGTCTCTGGAAAGATCCAGGAGACAACTTGGATTGAAATAGACATGATTTAAAAATATATAAAATCAAATTAAATTGAATCTCCTCCCACCACAAGGGGTCACAAGCCAGTGTTCTGATCGTGCCTATCCCAAGCCCAAATGAAAGGGGTCGGGTTGTGTCAGGGAGGAGATTTAATGTTAAATGAGGTAATAAGAAAGCTAAATCAATATGTAAAAAAGAAAAAAACGATTATCTGCTGTGTCAAGCCCTAAAAACAGAGGAGCTGAAATAAGTTTATTTTGTGTCTTATCAGCTTAAACACAAGGTGTTTGATTGTAGACATCTGGACAACTGCGCCAGTGTAATCCCAACAGATAACAGAACTGAATGCTGAACAATCAGATGATGAGCTGTTAGTCATATCACACACTGCAGAACAAAACAATGTCATGTTTCATGGTGCCAAAGATGGCAGCACTAGAGGGGGAGCGAGCACTGTGGAGAGAAACGAGACTATAAAATGAAATGTGAAATCAGCTCCCTTCTATGCGTGCAGTTGATCTCGATGACTCAGCCCTGGGAGATATACTCCGTCTATCTCATATTGTTCTGGTGTCAACATCCCATCTGGAGCTCCACCCGCTCTCTGCATTCATTATCTTCTTTAAACCATCCTCACCTATCATCACGTTTGTCGTTTCCCGAGTGATGGTGAAGCCCTTTGTCTTCCAGCTCCGTTAGGTCTGGAAAACTCTGGGTCCCGGACGGCTGGACTTCCACAACCTGCACAAGCACAGTCACAGACTAACAAACACTTTAACAAACATGATCGTAGATTTCAGTTAGAAAATGTCATTTCTTTTTTACTTTGTGTATCATGGCATTTGGTTTCCTGCCTCTATTACTACAATTACAACAGTGTCCTGTTAAATGAACTTCTGACAAATGGACAGTCAGTTGGGTAAACGGACTTTCTGTACAACTTTACATCCAAACGGACTGATTTGCTAAAACTTTGTCGCAGATTTTATTATCACACTTTTATTTCATAAAGGTTTGACTGATTTGTCCTGTGTATTAATCCTGCATGTGGAGCCCATTCAGTATGATTAATGTCTTTGTTGTTTTTGCTCTAAAGAGGAACATGGTGTTTTGTCATTGACTAGACAGAAAAGTCAGTAAACAAACTCAGATGATCATTACTTCGTTCTTTGTCCTGACAGAAATACAGTCAGGGCTAGAAGTATTTGAGTAATGACAGCTTTTTATTTAGTCTACCTTTATACATCACTACAATGGATTGGAAATGAAACAATCAAGATGTGATTGATGTGTAAACTTCCCGCTTTAATGTAAGAGGTGTCGCAATGATATGGCATTTACAATTTAGAAATTACAGACATTTTACACAAAGTGCCTCAAATTGTGTTTAGACATTGACATGATATAAATTTAACCACAATGTTTAATACTTAGATGAAAATCTAAGTATTTAGTTTCCTCGTGGAGTTCCAGACCTTCTCTGCAGCCTCCTTGTGCTGCTCCATGTTTCTGGGTCTTCCTGTTTTCAGGAACTAAAAACTCGGTCATCGATCTGCTGGGTTCAGGTCACATGACTGACTCGGTTGTCGACCTTTTGGGTGCAGGTCACATGACCGACTTGCTCGTTGATCTCCTGGGTGCAGGTCACATGACCGACTCGCTCGTTGATCTCCTGGGTGCAGGTCACATGACCGACTCGGTCGTTGATCACCTGGGTGCAGGTCACATGACCGACTCGGTCGTTGATCACCTGGGTGCAGGCCACATGACCGACTCGGTTGTTGAACTTTTGGGTTCAGGTCACATGACCGACTCGGCCGTTGATCTTCTGGGTGCAGGTCACATGACCGACTCGGCCGTTGATCTCCTGGGTGCAGGTCACATGACCGACTCGGTCGTTGATATCCTGGGTGCAGGTCACATGACCGACTCGCTCGTTGATCTTCTGGGTGCAGGTCACATGACCGACTCGCTCGTTGATCTCCTGGGTGCAGGTCACACGACCGACTCAGTCGTTGATCTCCTGGGTTTAGGCCACATGACCGACTCGGTTGTTGAACTTTTGGGTTCAGGTCACATGACCGACTCGGCCGTTGATCTCCTGGGTGCAGGTCACATGACCGACTCGGTCGTTGATCTCCTGGGTGCAGGTCACATGACCGACTCGGTTGTTGATCTCCTGGGTGCAGGTCACATGACCGACTCGGTTGTTGAACTTTTGGGTGCAGGTCACATGACCAACTCGGCCGTTGATCTCCTGGGTGCAGGTCACATGACCGACTCGGTCGTTGATCTCCTGGTTGGAGGTCACATGACCGACTCGGTCGTTGATCTCCTGGGTGCAGGTCACATGACCGACTCGGTTGTTGAACTTTTGGGTTCAGGTCACATGACCGACTCGGTCGTTGATCTCCTGGGTGCAGGTCACATGACCGACTCGGTTGTTGAACTTTTGGGTGCAGGTCACATGACCAACTCGGCCGTTGATCTCCTGGGTGCAGGTCACATGACCAACTCGGCCGTTGATCTCCTGGGTGCAGGTCACATGACCGACTCGGTCGTTGATCTCCTGGTTGGAGGTCACATGACCGACTCGGTCGTTGATCTCCTGGATGCAGGTCACATGACCGACCTGGATGCCTGAGTGGGCTGAGTGGACAGAAAGCTCATCACATCGTATTATTTCAGATATGATGAAAACATCTTTTTTTACACGGTCAAACTGTTTTTATCCAATGTTGTCTAAACTTTTTGTTTCAAAGAATAAAATAAGGAACCCAAGCTGCAAGGATAAGATGTTTTTAACACAATAATATTTAAACCAGGTATGATTACAGGATCTTTTAAAAATAGTTTTGACATTTAAAAAACTAGCATCAAAAGAGTGGGTGGTGACCTTTTCCACGTGGCCTGACCCAGGTCAGAGTCATCTTCTCTCCTCCGGTTAACCTCACAAACCGTAAGAGGACTTTAGCAGAAGGATCTCTTACACTTCCACACAAACATCAGCTCATATTGAACATTTTTATTGGTTTTCACAATAAAACCAAACAAAACAAGATGTCATGAAGTCTGGGTCCACAAAACAAAGTTATTCTTGACTCCACTTCTACGCCGCAGTTTGAACCTGTGGTTAACCTGATGAGAAATAGCCCCACAGATGCCAGCAGCGTGGGACACGAGGCCGGGCATGTGCAGGGAACGGCAGGGAACGGCGCGGAGCCGTGTTCGGACTCTGAATGTGACTGAGTGGATGTGGCTCTCAACCTCGTCCTCCTCCACTCTTACACAACCAGCAGCATCACTCTGCCTCCCAAACCCACGTTCCAGCGCAGCGCTCTCACCAGAGAGCCGTGCACGAGCACCAGTAGGTGTATGTTCAGCTGGAGATGCACACTGACATGTCACATGGATGTCAAAACTGCCCCTCTGACTCGGAGACCTGAAAATGTGATTCTACCCACTTATTGTGCTGACTCAGTCACCTTTAAAAAAACCAAGAAAGGTCTCTGAAACCGAGAACAGATGGAAATGTGTTTCTGACAGCAGCACTGCGTTCATGTGCGGTCGGCGTGTCGGGCGCATTGGAATATTTTCAAGAATAAAAAAAGAGAAGCTCCGAGATGTAAAGTGATTGCTTATCCCTGTGGAGAGTCTGGTGCACATGTTGACGAGTGCATGGTCAGACCCTGAACCCCACATCACGTCGGGTTCATCAGCGTGTGATTGTGTGTGTGATAGAACCTGAGCTGACGTCCAGATGACGAGTGTGCTGTGTGAATGTGTTGGTGGATGGGCGAATGTGAGCGGACCAGGAATGTGCTATAAACACGTACCGTGGGCGCATTCACTTAATAGAACGTATAATTAGAGTTCTGATCCACACTTTAAAAAGCAGATTTCTCAGCAACTACGAATTGGGAAACCTGTATAGCAACATAGAGATAACAACAGACAGTTGTAGCCGGCCAGGGTAAACGATGCAGCCTCACGTGGAGCAGCTGCTGATCTGTGGGGGAGAGGAAGGAGAAATCTCAGGAACGGCAGATGGATTTTTTTTTTTTATTTTAAAAATGCCTGACCTGGAAGCCCGGTCTCTTGTTTGTGATGGATGTTTGCATTTAACTGTTATACACCATTACGGAGCACCTCTTTGAAGGCAATAAGCAAGACATGACTATTGTTTGGACCGGACTGAGTCCCACTGACGTTTCCAGGCATCCGGCTGTGCTGGCTGGGAGGAGATGACACGGTGCTCCTCTGTCACCTACAGACTTTCATCCTCACCTGCTGTGAATGTCGATCCGGTTTCTGGACCAGACCATTCCAGAGCCAGTTCTGAGACATCCTGATTCAGTGTGGGCTCTTGTTTTTCAGGGGAATCCGATACTCGGTCTTACTCTTAAGTGCCCTTTTACTCCAGAGTAACTGAAAGCTGGATGTTTCTGAAAGGAGCTATTGATTGTGTCTCCACCTACCGCCTTGATTGTTCTGCTGCGAAGAACAAAACATCTGTGTAACGCAGGTGTCGTCTGTGGTGGACCGGCACACAATACACACACATACACCATTCAGTTCACTTCAACCACACTTTATCATTGGATTAAATGTGGTCAGAGGACATATATATATTTACTCCTCTGCTGCTGATGCCCCCACCAGCAGCAGGACCCACAGCCCACTCCATCCATCGCTCACACCTCCGTCTGCAGTCAGCTGATCCCCGACTCCTCGCTTTGTGTTCTGCAGAGCTCAGAGGAAGAGCAAACACCAGGCATGCGGACAAACACACAGCGGAGAGACTGGGCGACTCCCACAGTGAGCAGCTCCGCTTTTCTGACTTGTTTCTCGCCTCCTGCCTCTCAGGTTCAGTCTGTGGGAAGATTGTGATGAGCAGATGTATCACTGTGCAGTGGTACCTCAGAGGTCCTCCGGGTCTTCAGGAGTGGGCGCGCTCTGCCTGTTTTGAACAGGTGTGATTGTTGGGGGCGGGGCTTCCACTGACTCACACATGAGCCATCTGAGATTATGAGCAGAGGAGCACAGGTCAGACTGTATTTTCAGATCACCGTCAAACATTTGAACAACTCTTCTTTCCTGTTGTACTGCTCCAGTCAAATATCACTTTTATTGCACTTGTTATCTCTGTTCATTAGAATAGTTGCACTGACGGTTCACACACTAACCCACGCTGTTTTTTCTTTTCTTTGTGTGCATTCATAGTGCGTTTTAGTATAAGACAAATGCAAAGTTAAATGAAAAACAACATAACATACGTTGTTTTCACTGTGTGATTATTTATTTAACAAAAATAAAACCAAAAAAACACATACCGTGATGTGGGGATAGTTAAGTACCCCGCCGGGCCGTCCCAGGGACGCTGAAACGATGGTCAGCAGATGTGCAGACCTTTGTAAACCGTGATGTCTGGAGACGGACGACAACCAGGTCTGCACAGACGTTTGCATGAAGTTTACAAAAACACAGTTTTTGTGACAGTAACGTCGAGAAAACTTTTCTTTTTTGGGGTCAGAACCCTTTTGATAAGCGGCAGCAGTGCTAAACACAAGCCACTGTGCTGCTTTTAAAATCATCATTAACTTACTAACGTTTAAATTAATAAAATAGAATTTATTCAGTTGTTATAAACAAAATAAGCTTCTAATTGGCTAATTGACATCATTGACTCATTGCATGGCATCATGGGAAAATAAAAAGTGGACCGTTCCAAGTCTGGTTCATCCTCGGGTGCAGTTCCCAGATCAGCGTCTAAGGATCCCACATTCATCTTTTCAAACACCAGAACACCAGAACACCAGAACTCCAGAATGCCAGAACACCAGAACCCCAGAACACCAGAACACCAGAACTCCAGAACACCACAACTCCAGAACTCCAGAACTCCAGAACTCCAGAGCACCAGAACTCCAGATTACCAGAACTCCAGAATGTCTCAACACCAGAACTACAGAACACCAGAACCCCTGCACATCAGAACGCGAGAACACCAGCACCCCAGGACACCAGAACACCAGAACCCCTGAACACCAGAACACCAGAACTCCAGAACGCCAGAACACCGGAAACCCATAATCCCAGAACACCAGATCCCCAGATCCCCAGAACTCCAGAACACCAGAACTCCAGAACACCAAGACCCCAGAACACCAGAACACCAGAACTCCAGAAACACCAGAACACCAGAACACCAGAACTCCAGAACCCCAGGACACCAGAACATCAGAACCCCAGAACACCAGAACACCAGAACCCCAGAACACCAGAACACCAGAACACCAGAACTCCAGAACTCCAGAATGCCAGAAAACCAAGACCACCAGAACACCCGAACACCAGAACACCAGAACTCCAGAACACCAGAACCCCAGAACACCAGAACACCAGAAACACCAGAACAACAGAAAACCAGAACTCCAAAACACCAGAACGCCAGAACTCCAGAACACCAGAACTCCAGAACTCCAGAATATCAAAACTCCAGAACTCCAGAAAACCAGACATCCAGAACACCAGAACACCAGAAACACCAGAACAACAGAAAACCAGAACTCCAGAACCCCAGAACTCCAGAATGCCAGAACACCAGAACCCCAGAACACCAGAACACCAGAACTCCAGAACTCCAGAACTCCAGAACACCAGAACTCCAGATTACCAGAACTCCAGAATGTCTCAACACCAGAAATACAGAACACCAGAACACCAGAACCCCTGCACGTCAGAACGCGAGAACACCAGAACCCCAGGACACCAGAACACCAGAACCCCTGAACACCAGAACACCAGAACTCCAGAACGCCAGAACACCGGAAACCCAGAATCCCAGAACACCAGATCCCCAGATCCCCAGAACTCCAGAACACCAGAACTCCAGAACTCCAGAACACCAAGACCCCAGAACACCAGAACACCAGAACTCCAGAACACCAGAACACCAGAACACCAGAACTCCAGAACCCCAGGACACCAGAACATCAGAACCCCAGAACACCAGAACACCAGAAACCCAGAACACCAGAACACCAGAACTCCAGAACTCCAGAATGCCAGAAAACCAAGACCACCAGAACACCCGAACACCAGAACACCAGAACTCCAGAACACCAGAACCCCAGAACACCAGGACACCAGAAACACCAGAACAACAGAAAACCAGAACTCCAGAATATCAAAACTCCAGAACTCCAGAACACCAGACTTCCAGAACATCAGGACACCAGAACTCCAGAATGTCTGAACAACAGAAGTCCAGAACTCCAGAACACGGGAACACCAGAACACCAGAACAGCAGAACACCAGAACTCCAGAATCCCAGAACACCAGAACACCAGAACTCCAGAACTCCAGAACTCCAGAATGCCAGAACACTAGAACCCCAGAACACCAGAACACCAGAACTCCAGAACACCACAACTCCAGAACTCCAGAACTCCAGAACACCAGAACTCCAGATTACCAGAACTCCAGAATGTCTCAACACCAGAACTACAGAACACCAGAACACCAGAACCCCTGCACATCAGAACGCGAGAACACCAGAACCCCAGGACACCAGAACACCAGAACCCCTGAACACCAGAACTCCAGAACGCCAGAACACCGGAAACCCAGAATCCCAGAACACCCGATCCCCAGATCCCCAGAACCCCTGAACACCAGAACACCAGAACCCCTGAACACCAGAACACCAGAACACCAGAACACCAGAACACCAGAACAACAGAACAACAGAACAACAGAACAACAGAACTCCAGAACTCAGGAATGTTCGAACACCAGAACACCAGAACACCAGAACACCAGAACACCAGAACAACAGAGCTCCAGAACTCCAGAACGCCTGAACACCAGAACACCAGAACACCAGAACACCAGAACACCTGAACATTGGAACACCAGAACACCAGAACACCAGAACACCAGAACACCATCCCAATTGTGAAGTATGGCAGTGGGAACATCATGATGTGGGCTTCTTTACTGCAGGTGGGACTGGTGCACATCACCATGAAGTCGGTACATTAGGAAAGACGTCTCGCTAACTATACTGGGGCACGATCACATCCAAGTTGCTAAAAGGCTGCTTTGTAAGTAAAAAAATCCGTCCATGATTATTCATTTATTTTACACATAAAGTAGGAAAAAATCAGGATCGCAATGGTTCTAAAACAGAAGAGGTTTCCTGAACATTACTGTCAGACATGGAGGAAAAAAGCTTATTTTCTAAAGTGTGAGTCAAATTCTGGTTGAAGTTGTTTAGAATATGAGGACTGACCGTGAGTAAGGAACTCACAATAAAGCGCCTTCTAGAACAAATACAGCATTAAAAAGGGATTATTTAAGTGCAGACCATTTACCATTCACATTGTCCATCTCTATCGTTAATAAATTTGCAGTACATTTATTTGTCATTTCTCAAAATCGCAAAGCAGAGTGCTAAGCACATATTCTGAGGGTAATTTGTTGGAGCATTAGCTGCCTGTGATTTCAAAATAATCCTTCACATTTCTGCTTTACTGCTAAATGATGACACATCAGGCTCAGGTTTAGGACGTGTAAGTCTGTGTGTGTGTGTGTGTGTGTGTGTGTGTGTGTGTGTGTGTGTGTGTGTGTGTGTGTGTGTGTGTGTGTGTGTGTGTGTGTGTGAAAGTGCTGTTCTCTGAACAGAGTTAAATCCTTCATTCCTAATCATGTGACAAATATACTGGAACAGCTGAAAATAAATATCACAGTGTGCAGAATACTTTGCTAAGGTAAATTGGTAAGACAGTTAAACCTTGTTTTATACTCTTACACAATCCCTGCATCTTTAGAAGGTACAAATTTAATATATCTTTACATCAGAGACATCTTTTGAAGTATTAAATCCTCATCAGATAATTGTTGCACTCTCAAAGTGAACAGGCCTGAAGATGTTTCTCTCCATTTGTACTTTTATCAATCACAAAACTGGTTTTTCCTGGTTCTCCTCCCATTGTTGGTTTGCGTCTCCAATTGAACGCCTTTCAGCCGCCGCTCTCTTAAAGGGGCAGTACAAATGTACAGGCACGATTTCAGCAGTCCTGCAGCAAGTGTGAACATTAAACAAACCACAACGCTACGTCAGAGGATTTTCACAGTGTCCGGCTGCCACAAAATTAATGTGACAGTTTGCCTAAAGTGGACTCGTTCTGCTTTTCCGTGTCTTCTGACTTTCAGCAGCGTTATTAAGAGGAATGTTACCCATTAAAGGTTCAGAAAATGAACTAGTCACATGTTGGAGCATTCCAAGTCCCCAACTCCAGGGTTTTCTCCCTCTTTGAGTGTCCAGTTTGGCTTCCTCGAGCCCCTGTACCCCCCAGCATCTCCCTGTACCCCCCCAGTCCTCCCCAGTACCCCCCAGTACCCCCCAGGACACTCCAGTACCCCCCACCATACCTCAGTTCCCCCCAGCACACCCCAGTACCCCCCACCATACCTCAGTTCCCCCCAGCACACCCCAGCACACCCCAGCACCCCCCCACCACACCCCAGTATCCCCCAGTACCCCCATCATCCCCCTGTACCCCCCAGCATCCCCCTGTACCCCCCAGTCCTCCCCAGTACCCCCCAGTACCCCCCAGCACACCCCAGCACACCCCAGCACACCCCAGCACCCCACCACCACACCCCAGTATCCCCCAGTATCCCCCATCATCCCCCTGTACCCCCCACCAAACCCCTGTACCCCTCAGTCCTTTTTTTTTTTTTTTTTTTTTTGTGCTGTGCGTAAAAAAAAAAAAGGAAAAAAGAATTATGTGTAGTGATTTGGTGTTAATAATAATAAATAAACAACCTCCGCGCTCCGCCCGAAGGTTGTTTATTTATGAATTAGTCCTTTATTTATATGTATTTTATTTCCCCTCTTTTTTTTCTTTTTTTTCCCCTCCCCTCCCTTTTATTAAATGTATTTATTTTTTTGTTTATTCATTCATTCATTTATTTATTTTTTTTAAATAGAAATGGCAAAATCCGATTATTTATCGAGGATCATTTGAGGGAAGATTTGTGTGTCTTGAATTCAAGGATAAAATAAATTTTTTCCATACTTGGTCAAACTTTATAGTTTGTCTTTTGATTGAGGCTGATAGTTGTTCCATTGAAATAAAATCTGTTAGTAAGTTTTCCCAGAGGATGACATTGATGGAGGTTTTGATTTTCCAGTTCATGAGGATTGTTTTCTTGGCGATGATTAGGGCAATAGAAAGGATTCTGTTGGAACTATTATCCAGTGATAGAGTAGAGAAATCTCCCAGGAGGCAGACTGAGGGTAACAGCGGGATGCAGCAATCAAGACGTTGGGAGAGGGTGTCAGTGACACTGTGCCAGAATATTTTGACTGGGTCACAATCCCAGATTGCATGCAAGTATGTGTCCGTCACATTTTGTGTACACGGTGTACAAATCTTTGTATCTTTAAAGCCCATTTTAAACATTCTTTCCCCCGTATAGTGTGCTCTGTGAATTACTTTATATTGTATTAGTTGTAGATTCACATTAGGGGTGGACATAAATATGTTTTTACAGATTTGGGTCCAGAAGTCAGCATTGTAGGTAACCTCTAAATCTTTTTCCCATGTAATTGATGGAATGGACATTGTTGTCTTATTTGTTGCAATTAACTTATAGATTTTGGGTAAAATTTTCTGTTGACTAGCAATTTGGATTAAATCTAGTACCAGTGGCGGAAGGTTAAGGTTAGGTGTTTTGCTATTAAGTTTTGTTTGAACAATAGATTTAATTTGAAGGTATTCTAGAAATTGATTTCCTCCAATGCTATACTTCTGTACGAGGTGAGAGAAAGAAACCAGAGTGTTGTTTTCATAGATATGTTTAAGATGCGTAATGCCCTTAGTGATCCATGATGACAGATTTAATGGTTTCCTGTTCATCAAAAAATCCGGATTATTTCAAATAGGAGTGTATTTATTTGGTGATACCGTGGTATTAGTCATTTGGTAAAAGTCCCACCAGGCCGTCAGAGTTGAGGCAATGATTGGGTTTTTGAAGCAGGGGTGTCTGGTAATAGTGCGGCTTATAAATGGCAAATCAGAGATATTGATTCCTTTACAAAAAAATTGTTCTAGCCCTATCCAAGAACAATCTGATTCGTTTGGTTTGATCCATTTATAAACATACTGGAGTTTATTTGCAAGATAGTAATGCTGGAAGTTTGGGGCCTCCAGACCACCATTTAATTTATTTTTTTGTAACGTTGATAGTTTAATTCTGACCTTTTTACTTTTCCAATAATAATGTATAATTATTGAATCTAAAGATTTGAACCAGAGGGTTGGAGGCTTGCTGGGAATCATTGAAAAGAGATAATTTACCATGGGAAGTATGGTCATTTTAACTGTGGCAATTCTACCAATAAGATTTATTGGTAAATTCATCCAACGTTTTAGATTTTCTTCTATCGTTTTCAAGAGTGGATTATAGTTAAGGCCAATTAACTCTGACAGCTTAGGGGGAATGTTAATTCCCAGGTATTTGATGTTGCCGGTGGTGATTGAAAATGGTCCAGTGACAGTTGCCACATCCCAGCTATTAGAGTTCAGTGGTAGTATGGTGGATTTAGACCAGTTAATAGTGTAGTCAGAGATCTTAGAGAAATGATTAATAAGGTTGACAGTATTGGGAATTGATGATGATGGGTTTTGTAGATATAAGAGGATGTCATCAGCATATAAGCTAATCTTATGGGTTGTATCTCCTGTTCCGATTCCTGAAATTGTGCTGTCTTGTCGTATGGCTGCTGCCAGAGGTTCTATAAAGATGGCAAATAGGGATGGAGAGAGTGGACATCCTTGCCTTGTACCCCTGTGTAGAGTGAACCGCTGTGATATTAATCCATTTGTGGTGACTGTTGCCATCGGTGATGTGTAAAGAATCTTGATCCAATGAATAAATGATTCACCAAAGCCGAATTTTTTAAGTGTTTGGAATAAAAATTCCCAATTAACTTATCAAATGCTTTTTCTGCATCCAATGAGAAAATGGCTGTTGGTGTATCTATTTGTGATGAGTAGTGAATCAGATTAAATAGTCTGCGTAGGTTATTGGCGGAGTGTCTTCCTTTAATGAAGCCTGTTTGGTCTGGATGAATGATAAGTGGAGTTACTTTTTCAATTCGTAGCGCTAGAGCTTTACTGATTATTTTTGTGTCTGAATTAATTAGGGATAACGGGCGGTAGCTTGCTGGAAGAGTGGGATCTTTTCCAGGTTTTAATATTAAAGTAATCATCGCTGTATTCATCTCCATGGAGAGCTTAGATTTTTCCTTAATTTCTGGTGATTTGTTATTAGGCATTAGTTGAAGAGCTTTATGGATCTCTGTTGGAGTTAGAGGTCCATCAAGTTCTCCAGCCTGATCTTCTGTGAGGTTTGGTAGGTTGATATTGTTGAGAAATTTGTTAATCTCTGATATGTCTGATTTGTTTGCAGATGAATACAGCTTTCTATAGAAATTCATAAATTCCTCGTTGATTTCTTTAGGGTCTTGAACGATGTCTCCTGTTGAGTTAACAACTGTGGAGATTGTTGATTTTTCCTTGTTTTTCTTGATCTGACTGGCCAGATATTTGCCAGATTTATTACTGAATTCAAATTGTTCATGTCTAAGTCTTTGAATGAGGAATCTCCTTTTTTTATTTAGGTATTCATTCAACTGCAGTTTATATTTTTGCAGTTCAGAATGATTCTTGGGTTGAGTTGGGTTATTAGCATTATTAATTTCTAATTCTTTAATCTTCTTTTCCAAGTTTCTTTTTTCATGCTCTTCCTTCTTTTTCTTATGGGAGGAATATGAAATGATCCGTCCTCTCAGCACCGCTTTGCCCGTTTCCCAGAGGAGTGACGGGGATATTTCTGGTGAATCATTTATTTCAAGGAAGGATGTCCAGTTTCTCTTGATGTAGTCGTCAAAGTCAGGGTCTTCAAGCAGCGATGTGTTAAATCGCCACCTGTTGCTGGTTTTGACAGATGTGCAATCGGCCTCTCTGGAGAGCTCAACCAGGGTTTGTGAGATGTTCGCGAGCTTTTTTATTGATAAAGTTAGGAATATTAGGACCCTCATTACCCCTCTCCCTTGTACTCCCTCCATGTCTATCACATGTTCTACTGTTTTCCACCAGTTTGATACCTGTCAGTTTGTCTTATTTGGAGAAATTAATCAGTCAGATGAAGCCATCAGGGTCTCCTAATGATCCAGTTCCACCTCGTCTCTTTAAAGAAGTTTTTCCTCCTCTGGCTCCTCATGTTTTTAGTATAATTAATGGCAGTTTAGTTCGTGGGATTGTGCCCTCGTGTTTTAAACATGCAGTAGTAACACCAATTATTAAAAAGCCTGGCTTGGACTCTTCCATTTTGGCAAATTTCAGACCCATCTCTAAGCTCCCATTCCTTTCGAAGGTTCTTGAAAAAATTGTGTATTGCCAGTTAATAACGTTTTTAGAAGAGAACAACATTCTTGAGGTGTTTCAGTCGGGATTTAAACCCCGTCACAGTACTGAGTCGGCGCTATTAAGGGTTTCTAACGACATTCTTTTAGCAACAGATGCTGGTCACTGTGTTGTTTTGGTTCTGTTGGATCTGGCAGCTGCCTTCGACACAGTAGACCATCACATCCTTTTGTCTCGCCTAGAAAGCTGGGTGGGCATTCAAGGTGATGTTTTAAAATGGTTCAAATCATACCTAACGGAAAGGAGTTTTTGCGTCCGTCTTGGACGTACAGAGTCCTGCAGGACACCTCTTACATGTGGTGTACCTCAGGGTTCTGTTCTCGGACCTCTTCTGTTTTCATTGTACCTGCTTCCACTTGGATCAGTTCTCCGTAAACATGGGATTTCATTCCACTTTTATGCCGACGACAGCCAGATTTATATACCACAGGAAAAAAAAGCAGGAAGAAGCATATTCTGCTCAACAGTTATTACAGTTCATTGTTGATATTAAGGCATGGATGTTATGTAACTTATTACATTTAAATCAGGAGAGGTTCTGTTATTTGGCCCGAGTGACATCTCTAAGGTACATGTCAATTTGGGTGTTTTAAATGATTATTTGAAACGGACAGCAACGAGTTTGGGTGTCAAACTGGACAGGAACCTAACTTTTAATGCTCATATTAGTTCAGTGGTCAAGTCCAGCTTTTTCCATCTGAGACAATTGTCCAAGGTTAAACCTCTTCTTTCTCGCTGTGACTTTGAGATTTTAATCCATGCTTTTATTACAACTCGTTTAGATTATTGCAATGCTCTTTATGTTGGAGTTACTCAGAAATCACTTGCTCGGTTGCAGTTAGTCCAGAACGCTGCTGCCCGTCTTTTGACTGGTGCGCGGAAACAAGAGCACATTACTCCCATTTTAGCATCACTTCATTGGCTCCCAGTTCGTTTACGCATTGATTTTAAAATTCTTTTATTTGTTTTTAAATGTCTTCATGGTCTCGCTCCTAAGTACCTATCTGACCTGATCCAGGTGTACACCCCTCCCCGCTCCCTCAGGTTAACAAATCAGATACAGTTAGTCGTCTCCAAGACCAAGAGGAAACTGAGAGGTGACCGAGCCTTTTCAATCTTCAGACCAAAGATCTGGAATGAGTTGCCCCTGGACCTCAGACAGATGGACTCATTTTCCACTTTAAAATCTGCTCTTAAAACATATTTTTTCACTTTGGGTTTTAATTGAGTTGGAATCTGGAGACTGTATTGTATTTTAATTTTCTTATGTCTGATTATTGCCATGCTCTTTTACTAATTTTATGCTTTGTTCAGCACTTTGGTGAACCTTGTTTTGTTTAAAGTGCCTTATAAATAAAGTTGAGTTGAATTGAGTTGAGTTATTCCAGGTCAGAGTGATCGGAGCATGATCACTAATAACAATAGGATGTATTTCAATATTACTCACTTTGGAAATAAGAGAATTACTAATAAGGTAATAGTCGATTCGTGAGTAAGATTGATGGACTTGTGAGGAATAAGAGAATTCTTTATCGTTAGGGTGTTTCAGCCTCCAACCATCTCCAAGACCATAATCTGCCATGAACTGTTTGATTGTTTCTGAAGACTGATAGTTATATGCTTTACTACAGTTGTTAGATTTATCTAATGCCGGATTAAGAACAGTATTAAAATCTCCACCTATGATTATTGGTGAGTCGGAGAAATTAGAAATCGCTGTAAAGAAAGAATGAAAAAACGATGAGTCGTCTTTGTTTGGGCCATAAATACTGGCTATTGTTATTTGATTGTTGTCAATTGTAATATTAATAATTATGAATCTCCCCTCAGGATCTTCAACCGTGTCATTATGAGTAAAGAAAATTTTTTTGTGAATTAAAATTGCTACTCCTCTTTACCTTGAATTAAAATAAGCAGTATATATGTGATTAAATTGTGGAGTCATTAATTTCTGCGAGTCAGATTTTGCAGTATGTGTTTCTTGTAACAGACTTATGTCAGCCTGCAATTTATTTATATAGTCGAATATTTTTGTTCTTTTTATGTTTGATTTAATTCCGCGGATTTTCCAGCTTACAAAGTTTACTGAGTTTATATTGTTTGTGTTTTATTGTCTACTTCCTGTTTGAATATTGGAGCTGCATAGGAAAGCCTGAGAATCCGCTTGTGTGAACATTTAGTCAGACATTCAGAACAGATTGTGTGTGTGATGGACGTTTTCTTCCCCCTTTTCTTAACTTGAAAGAAACTATAAGTGAAAGGAACAGAGAAAAGATGTGAAGTAAGGAAAACAGAAAGACATAAAGAAGACAGAAGATACAACAAAACAATCAAACAAACATACCAAAGCGACAGTATATACATTTTCAATTTGGAGACCAGGGTGCATATTTATAAGTGCAGATAGTTTGTGAAGCCAATGATGATGAGTTATTGGTTGTTTAAAAGAGCCAGGGAGTGATATTCTGGTCACGAAACATCTGACCGTTAATGTACAGTTTATCCACCGCGACTACCGCCTTTTTCCCTTCTTTAATGAACTGTTTCCTGATCTGGAACAGAACCTTCCTTCTGTTCAGGATCTCCCGTGGGAATTGATCATTCATGCCATAGTCGGTCCCTATTTGGAATAACGATCGGACGTGGACGTTTGTTTTCCGGGTTTTTACGCCCGATACGATGGACTCTGTGAAACGAAATGTCTTTCACAGTGTCTGCTGGGATTTTTAGTTGTTTCATCATAAATTCTTTGATCAGCTGCTCAGGGTTGTCCTCTCTTGTTTGCTCCGGGATTCCAGAAAACACCAGATTGTCCCTCATGCTGTGCGATTGTAAGTCAAGCAACGCTTCTTTTATTTCTTTATTTTCTCTCGTGACTACCGCCAGCTGGGATGACATCGATGTCACGGATTCTCGGAGAGAAATGTTTTCTGTAGTCAGCGCAGCGATTTGGTTTTGGCTGAATTCCAGACTTTCGCGTAGCTGCTGGAATTCTTTATGCAGTAACTCGACAAGCGCCATCCTAGTGTCCAGTCCGGACAGTTTTTCATTAATAGAGATGAGAATGTCACTCACCTCTGAGCTGGATGAGTGTCTCGGAGAGCTGTGTGTAGACTCGGACTGCCTGGTTCTCTTACTTGGCGTGGGCTTGACTTTCTCCATATCGCTCGCTGTCTTGGCGTCCTCCGCGGCACAAAACGTGTTGTACAACGCGTCGATAAAGTTTTCGAGTTCTTCCAGGGTGAAATAATCCAGTATCCGCTGGGTTAAATTTAAAGGAATTGTATTCTCGAAGAAGACACTTGTTAAATTTGTTTAGGTGTTTAAATCTAACAGTAACCGGCTATCATGTTTGATGTCGCACCTGGACTCGTTTGGTCTCGCGATCACAGGCTCATCTCGCCCGCAGTCCTCTCCAGTACCCCCCAGCATCCCCTCTCTACCCTCCAGTCCTCCCCAGTACCCCCCAGGACACCCCAGCACCCCCCCCCCCCCCACCACCACACCCCAGTATCCCCCAGTAACCCCCATCATCCCCACTCTGCTGTCACTGGTCACTCTCTGGACCATTTGGATACAGCAGCCGTGAATGCTGTTAATTTCATTTATTTTCAAGGATTTTTGGATTAAAAAAATAAGGCGTGTAAATTGCGAGGACTGTCGGATCCAGACCTTGTTTTTTAACCAGAGGCTGAACTACTGCCTGTTTCAAACCAGCAGGGACAGCACCTGAAGACAGACTACTTATAACTGCACGCACAGATGGTCCTAGAGAGGGAAAAACCTGTCTAAGAAAACCAGCGGGTAAAACATCCTGAAAAGAACCTGAGGGCTAAAGATGCGCAATAAGCCTTAGAAAAAAGGATAAGGTCATGGGCTGAACTGGTTAAAACCAGCAGAACCATAGCGGGTCATAAGACCAGGTGGGATTTGAACTCGGGAGTAAGTCCATCCCCTTCATGCATGAAGAACTAAATCAGATAAATAACACACGTGACTTGTGACAGTTGGACAAAGTAATGTCCCAAAAATACTGTCTTTTAGCGTCTCTGATCTGAACACCAGCAGTCCTTCAGATGGATATACGATGCTACAACTAATGTTTGAACCGTCTGAAGTTTAAAACATGTTTTATGGTGCCTTTATAAGGTGGACGGAACCAGAAAAACAGATTTATAGACCTGATCTGATATATTACACAGGACAGAGTCAGGTTTAAACGACCTAAACATTTATTAAACACACAATAAGGAAGAAAGACAAAGTCAGTAAGTTTTTCATTCATCATCACGGAGGACGGACAGAGAACTCAGCCACATCTCCGCTGCTCTCGTCTCTGTCCACCCCCCCCTCCGATGGCCTCTTGAGGCCTTTATTGAAAATAAGGAGGTCACAGATGACATGAAGATAAGCAACTTGTACAAGATATATTCGTTCCCTCCTGCTTAACACATCTTTGTTTATTTCACGTCGTCCAAGACCACTTCAGGTGATCTTCAGTCACGGAGTCATTTTTCATGAGAACAAAGACATTTACGCTCAGAGGTGGTGGCGGAATGTCAGGAACACGGACTTAATAACGTGCTGTAAATGTGCCGCTAACAGTTACGGTGCACGTTAATGAGCCATTAGCTCCACCCACTGTCGCCAAGAAACCGACCTATCGCAAAACACTTGAGCCAAATAAAAGCCAAAGAAAATCAGGCCAGAATATCAACACTTTGAAGCACACAACTTCAGTTATGTGTAAGGTCAAAAGATTTGCTACTATCCAGTTCAATTCCTTTGTTATTTAGAGCTTTTGTTTCTTGTGACACCACTGATTACTTTAATTAATTCTGTGCTTTAACGAACACCTCAAACAGATTTGATGACCGAGGGTTTTCTTCACATTTTTCTTTCTTTTCCCAGTGTGACACTCGACTCGACTGACAACAGACACCAAATTATAGTGACACTTTCCTTCCTGCCCCAGTCCACTCTGGTCTGCCTTCTTTGATTGAGATCAATATTTGAGAAGCAACAGAGGTGTTTGTGTAGCCGCCGATCTCAGCGGGGCTGTCCGATATTGTGTGAAGCCTGGGAGATTGTGGTGAGCGATGGTGTGAGCAGGGGATGGCTCGTGGCCCCAGGATGACCTGGCAGCACAGATATTTAATAACAGTCTTAACCCAGCTTTCCAGCAGATGTGCTGCAGAGTTATGAATATGACTGTGACTTCAACCTTTCACCCCAGTGGACTTGCAGAAGAAACGTGGAGGAACGGTGAGGATTTGGCTGCTGCACTGTTCACCTCTATCAGACTGCAGTTAATACTCAGTCACCGACTGAAAGCAGCCTGGCTTGTTGTGATAGTATTATACCTGAAATAAAAGTCTGGAAGTGAAGCTCAGTCCTGGCTAAATCTATGTTTGCCCTCTGGAGGTTATGCAAGCTTTATCATAAAAAAGATAATAATAATAATAATAATTTTTAAAATCCATATTGGGGTTATGAGATGAAGAAGCGTGGTTCTTCCAATGTAAATCAGATGTCCTCCATCAGTCTTCAGTTAGACAAACTGTAAATACTGACGGTTTAGTCCTGAGGCTACTCTTCCAACCAAGATGACTCCAAAGACACAAAGCAGAGCACACCGTTCCCATTTACTTCTTCTTCTGAGCAATGCCTGTTTCCACTGTGTGATGGTCCATCTCAGATGGCTCCAGAGACCAGAGACTCTGGGCAGGCTTTCCTCAAGCCTTCATTTTGCACAGTAACATCTCATGATTTGTGATGTTTTGAGGCTGCTAAAGGAATTTGCTATGTATTTTTTTTACCACTTGTTATGATGAATTACCATAGCAACAAATTAGTTGTTTACAAGCTGGAGCAGCTGGTTGAGACGTCAAGAAACCAAATTATACCCAGATGAGACCCCAAATCCCCCACGAGTTGAAGACCTAACTGTACCGACTGAACCGGAACAAGGCTGCAAGGCCGGATGGCATCAGCCCCTGACTGCTAAAAACCTGTAGTGGTTTGACGGATCAACTGTGGAGATCTAAAGGATCTCCTGTAGCTGTCTGCAAGATATCCTGTAGCAGTTCAAAGGATCTCCTGTAAAATCTGAGGGATCTCATGTAGCAGCCTGAAGGATCTTCTGTAGTGGTCTGAAGTGTCTCCTGTAGCAGTTCAAAGGATCTTCTGTAACACTTTAGGTTATCTTGTATCTTTTGAATGATCTTCTGTAGCAGTCTGAAGGATTTCCTGTAACAGTTTGAAGGTTCTCTTGTAGATTTTGAAGGATCTTCGGAAGTGGTTTGAAGGATCTCAACAAACCTGTTTGTGAATATGAATTTATAAAAATGTATAAAAAAAACACTATATAAAACACTTGTGGTTCTTTTATTGCAAGTTTTATTAAGAACAAAGTCATGTGCCTCGGTTGGTTTGTTAACTCAAAAGATATTGATACATTCCAGCTCAGATTATGGTAATATGGTAAATCCTGTCATATTTTAAATTGGACTGCAGGTGGCAGGATTCGCTGTTTTAACGAGGCTTCAAGTAGTGAACCATTTGGTGAAGCAACGGACTGGAAATCCTCAGTGATTCATAGGGCTTCATTTGGCCATCACGACCTCCAGCACATTTGCTGTGGACTCCAAGAGGCTGGGTGTCTGAACTGTTGTCCAGTGCAAACACAGAAACAGAAGTCAGAACCTGCCCGCCTGCCTGAAGATGCAGAGATGTTACCGGGAAAGCGCCTATGTACAGGCCAAGCTGGGGGTATAAGTCAGCCAAATCCAACTTGGTGCCTCTCTCTCTGGGCAAGTCCAGAGTGGAACAAGGCCCAGCTCCTCTCAGGAAGATTGGCTGGCATTGACTGTAGCATGATTGGACGTTGTGGGTGGAGTTAAAGGTGACGTGGCTGATCTGGGTCCGTGATGTCCCTGCAGCAGCTTACTGAACCACAGATGGACAGAGGCTTTGACAGGTTCTACAGAAGACAGGAAAATGTCTCACCACATTTAAAAGAACACTAAAACCAACAGAAGTAACTTAAGTGCTCCTTGAAAATGACTGTTCTTGTTTTACCGTGTTTCACAACTGTTACTTACAAGTATTTCTTCATTTGCTGTCTTCATATAGTTCATTAACCTTAATATTCTCTCACTTCTCTCCTTCCTTCAGACACTGCACTCAGCAGCAAACCAACAAAGTCATCACCACCACGAGCCAGCTCATCAAACAGCTCTCTGATATCATCAGCAGCTCTTCACGGGTATTTTATGCCGACTTTTCTTCCTCACTGACTGTCATTTTGGAGGAAAAACAGTCGATTAAACAGCTTTTTTGCTAATTAAGGATGATCTTGTTTTGTTGCACAGCAAGACCGCCTGCGCCTGACCAGACTAAAGACTGAACTCTCGGAGTCGGTGCAGCGATATGGAGACCTTCAGAAGGTATCACATGAACTGCTGTGTTGAAAAAACAAACTTTTTAAAGGAAATAAATCAACAGAGCAGAAAAGCAAACATACAGGAAGCAACACAGAGGACGGATACAAATATTTTCTCTTTTGACCTCATTCTTCATTTTCTCCACTTTCAGAAAATCGCAGAGCGCTCAAAGGCCCTGCTTCCTCCAGCACAGAAAGACAAGAAGGTGAGCTCATGCTGAACGTCCAACCTTTGCTTCGTATCATCCGTTAAAGAGCAGGATGAAGAGACGAGGATGTGTTTCACTGCATCCTCTGAATCCCTGTCCATGCTGTCCCTGTCTGCGGTGTCCCTGCTACCTCTGTCCCGATCTGACCTGTCCCTGTTTACTCTGTACCTGCCCGCTGTGTGTCTGATCTGTCCCTGTCCGCTCTGTCCCTGACTGCTCTGTCCCTGTCCGCTCTGTCCCTGTCCGCTCTGTCCCTGTCCGCTCTGTCCTAGTCTGCTTTCTCCCTGTCCACTCTGTCCCTGTCCACTCTGTCCCTGTCCGCTCTGTCCCTGACTGCTCTGTCCCTGTCCGCTCTGTCCCTGTCCACTCTGTCTCTGTCCCCTCTGTCCTAGTCTGCTTTCTCCCTGTCCACTCTGTTCCTGTCCGCTCTGTCCCTGACTGCTCTGTCCCTGTCCGCTCTGTCCCTGTCCGCTCTGTCCCTGTCCACTCTGTCCCTGACTGCTCTGTCCTAGTCTGTTTTCTCCCTGTCCACTCTGTCCCTGTCCGCTCTGTCCCTGTCTGCTCTCTCCCTGTCCGCTCTGTCCCTGACTGCTCTGTCCCTGACTGCTCTGTCCCTGTCCACTCTGTCCCTGTCCGCTCTGTCCCTGACTGCTCTGTCCCTGACTGCTCTGTCCCTGACTGCTCTGTCCCTGTCCACTCTGTCCCTGTCCACTCTGTCCCTGTCCGCTCTGTCCCTGACTGCTCTGTCCCTGTCCACTCTGTCCCTGACTGCTCTGTCCCTGTCCGCTCTGTCCCTGTCCGCTCTGTCCCTGTCCGCTCTCTCCCTGTCCGCTCTGTCCCTGTCCACTCTGTCCCTGACTGCTCTGTCCCTGTCCACTCTGTCCCTGTCCGCTCTGTCCCTGACTGCTCTGTCCCTGACTGCTCTGTCCCTGTCCACTCTGTCCCTGTCCGCTCTGTCCCTGACTGCTCTGTCCCTGTCCACTCTGTCCCTGACTGCTCTGTCCCTGTCCGCTCTGTCCCTGTCCGCTCTGTCCCTGACTGCTCTGTCCCTGTCCGCTCTCTCCCTGTCCGCTCTGTCCCTGTCCACTCTGTCCCTGACTGCTCTGTCCCTGTCCACTCTGTCCCTGTCTGCTCTGTCCCTGACTGCTCTGTCCCTGACTGCTCTGTCCCTGTCCACTCTGTCCCTGTCCGCTCTGTCCCTGACTGCTCTGTCCCTGTCCACTCTGTCCCTGTCCGCTCTGTCCCTGACTGCTCTGTCCCTGTCCACTCTGTCCCTGACTGCTCTGTCCCTGTCCGCTCTGTCCCTGACTGCTCCCTGTCCCGCTCTCATGCACTTTGCTTTAATTTAATTCCTACCAGGTTCCAGGCTGGATTTTATTGTCCATCTGTGTCCCAGTTACAGCTGAAAGATAGGAGCTGATTATCTGTAACCATGTTTTCTCACATTTTTTTAACCAGGAAAAGGTCCTTTGAGACGGAAGTCTTCTTTTCAAAAAAGAAACAGGCTAAACAGTTTACCTCCTGAACCATGGTTCTTCAGTTCCAGAACCATGGTTCGGTTCTAGGATACAAGTATGCATAGTGGCAGCTTGTTGATCTGGTTTATTACTAGCAATTTATATCTTTTTGAGTCTTTTCTTCATCATGTCTTTCATGTAAAATATTGCTTTTCAGAAAGACATTTTCACTTTTGACAACTTTAGCACCTGTTAGGATGAGTAACCATAGCAATGAGAACGTTGTTTACAAGCAGGAACAGATGATTATCATTTAAAAAGCCCAAACGATGCCCACATTGAGTGACAGATGGACGTCATGGATCTAGAGCAGGAGCAAGGCAGCGAGTGAGAACAACAAAGTTTAAACTAGCTCTTGTCTCATAAAGGAAGATCTCTCGGAGATAAGGTGGACGAGCTTGGAGCACTAATGAAGAGCCATCCAGAATATCAGGAATACAGAACTGTTTTCAGAGAGACGTGGCTGCAGGCGCATATTCCCAACTCCATCGTCTCCCTGCTAGGCTTTCAGGCGATACAGTTAGAGTTTTGAAGAGGAACTGAAGAAGTAACGATGGTGGACTTGTTTCAACAACAGAACGTGTAAACTATTAACTATGAGTTTCCATCCATACTATCGCTGTGGTGGTGTTCACCCCACCATCAGCTGGTACTGTTAGGGCCTGAGATGTCCTCGACTCGGTTGTATTTGTTTTATGCAAACGTCAGAGATGCATGCAGCTCATCTGCTCTTTCTTTCCTCCACCTACAAACCCATCATCCAGAGGAAACCTGTGACCAAAAGCACTGTGAGCACATCTGCTGCATGGTGCTCACTGGCACAGGTCTGCTCGCTCTAACCGTCATTCATTCTTACTCTTTAATCCTATTTAAGTAGCATATATTGGCAGAATGGTTGTATTATGTCAAGAAACAACTGTTATAAACTAAAAAAGCAAACAAAAAAAAACAAGAGACCTTCATATTGTAAGGCTGCTACGGTTTGTTGAAATTCCACTTTGTCCTTAGATGACTGTATTTGAATCCATATGCCTCTAATATTTTCCTTTTACAGATTTATTTTTAATAAACTAGCACATCCTGAGTTCAGTACAACTGCACTGACCAGTCATGATATCTGTGAGTCAGGATCATTTAGAGAGGTCAAGTTTCCTATCACACGCTTGATTTTACAACAGCTCCACACACTTGGTAGATGTCGGTTACGTTTTAGATGTTCTCGTTTTCAGCCTCATATTTCCTCTTCCTTCATTAGCCTCGTTAATGTTCGTGTTCACAGGTGTGGCTAATAAAGCCTGGTCCTCTGCCTCTGCATCCCAGTCTGCAGTATTTCAGCAGACTTGCTGAAGGATACCACGTCCAACATCATCTTTGAGACGAGAGGTGGAGAATCACCTGAGGCTTGAACTCACTGCAATCATTTAGTGAGGAACTTTTTCAGCTACAAAGAGCCTCTATACTCCTTTTTTAAACAGAAGAGTATAAGTCCCTCTGAAGGCAAATTATCAAGGTCTATCCTGCCTTTTCCTAATACACGATGGTGTATTATTCAATAATGAGTGAGGAAGAGCAAGTTGGTCAAATCAGGTGTCACACAAGCAGCAGCAACAACGTAGAGCCTTCTGTCTGCTGAATGGGGAGTATTTGCTGTGAGGGGATACTAATGGCATTTGAAATCTTACTAAAATGCATTTTTAGACCTATGCAAATTTCATTAACTGCCTCCCACACCCATCTTTAAAAATGACATCATCCTAATCCTCAGGACTCAATGAGAAACCTGAAGCAGTGAAGCCGTGAGCAGCATGTGAAGTTACGTAACGCGGTGGCTGAGTGATTGTCCTGGCAGGGCTGGGTCGGATTTCTTCATTGGTGTGCTGTGCTTATGCGGTCCAGAGAAGTCTGGATGTATGTGGAGGCGTGCACGTGTTGTGGCAGAGTTAGCTGAGCAGTGGTGAGTCAGTGTGGCCAGTCGACGGAGCGCGGTGACTCAGCCGGGTTTGTCCCCACGCTCTGATGGATGCTGGCCGCTCCAACGAGACACCGAGACTTCGCTGTGCAATCAGCCGCACGTAGGTGGAGCATATTAGCCATGCAAAACCAAGTCTAACTCTCTTCCCTTTCCTCCGCTTTTGTCTCCACATGCCACAAAGTGTACACATATATAAACCGACTGCAGCCCTGTCTCAGCCACCGTCCTCAGTCCTGTGCACTAGACAGACGTGCAGCGCCAACTCAATCAGTTCAACCCAAAAATACTTTTTTAATCACTAAAGGGAAATTAATTCATTTCAATATCACCACAGCTTTAAAATGTCAGTGCACAGCAACACTACCTTGTCTAAGACACTGCAATGTTTTACAAGCACCACTATCATGTAAAATGTTGTCCACACGGCCCACGATCATTAGCCTTCACACGTACTGATGCTGACGTTTTCTGTTACTCATCCAGGATTAGGTCGTGGGGGCAACCAGCTGAGGAGAAGTTGCCAGATCCTGATCCTCTCAGTCTACACCATGGCTTTAACAAACCCAGACCCAGAGCTTTAATGTCTCCAGAGATGGTTGGATCTGACCCAAGGCTTCCCTCTGATGAGACATGCCCAGACTTCCTCCTCTTACTCCTTCTGATGGAGGTGCAGTGCCTCCACTTTGGAGGTTTCTGGATGAGCTGATGATGACTGGGCTCCTTACCCTCTCTTAAGGGTTATGGGTTGAAAGTTTATTTTGGTCACTGCCCAGTCTGTAGCCATGTAGATCCACTGGTAACTCAAAAACTTTGCTTCGTCTCTACAAAGCAACACCGAGGTAGTCGTAGCAGATCCAGGGCTCTTCTGCAGCAAACAAAGTGGCACACATTTTCTGTAGCATTAAAAGATGACCATTCTAGTTTGTTGGTCGAAGTTAAAACATAAGTCTGTTTGCTAAAAAATGCAAAATGAACAAGTGAGCTTATTTTTGATGTTTTTGTTGTTCTACAGAGGCTCGTGACTCAACGGTGCATTCAGGGGCAGAGCTGCAGGGAGCTCTAATCTTCGGAGCAAATGTTCTTCCTAGTTTAGCTGTCTTCAACAATTCATGTCCCACCAGGGATTAATAAAGTATTTTTGAATTTGAATTTTACACGTCAGTCTTAATGTCTTTGAGCATCAGTATTGTGGAAAAACATCTAAAGGTGACTGGTATCACCAGTAAGGCTTATAATAATATAACACTCAAGACTACAGGCTTAACAAATGCAGTCACCTTTGTTTTGTGAGGGCTGATGAAGGATGGCCATGAGGGCGCTGGTACAGCACTTTTACCAGGACAGACGGGGGCTGTAAACTCAGTAACATGTCGGTGTCATATGAAACATTCAGCTCACAAGAACTCAAAAAGGAAAAGAACAGAACAAGTGAACAGAAAAAGTGAATTTCCATCACAATCAGTTAATGACGTTCACATTTTTAGATCTAGAAAAGCAAGACATTGGAAATAATGTCACAAATTTAGCTTTATTTATTTTTCAAATTTTGATATAGTGTTTCATTTTTTTCTTTGTTTTAAAACACTAAAAGGAAAATTATGACATGCTGAAAATGTTAATTTTCAAGGATATTCAGAGCTGTAGCTAGTTGTATAACTGTGATTAAACACATCAGTGCTGGATTTGAAAGTCCTAGCAAATTAATTCAAACATGTCAGATTGTGGGTTAAGTGAAAGAAAATAAAAGAAGCACTCGTTTTCAGGCAGCGATTGAAACATTTACAGATATTTAAGCTGGTATTTTCTAACAATCTTATAAGGATTTCAATGGTTTCAACAAAAGACCACAATGGAATTAAAAGGAGACTTTTGATTAAAACCAGCTGTGACTGTGTGTTGAGAGTGAATGTAAATTACAGGGTTAAAAGGAAAGAGGTGCAACTGGATGGCTGAAAGAAAAGACCAGTATATTTAGTTAAAAGTCATTGCTTGGGTAAAGTAACAGGTAACAGGATAAGTGATACAGGCGGAGTCCTGTCATCTTCAGAAATACTCAGATTACTCTGCAGTTGTGGGGTGAATCAGTGATGGACATGAGGGGGAGGACAGAGAACTGGTGGACCGTTTTGTGGCATCATGTGGGAGCAAACATCTCAACTTGAATGTGTGAATGTGAACAAGACAAAGGAGATGATTGTGGATTTTAGAAGATCCAGGATTAAGTCAGATAGTTTTTCCATCATGTGAGAAGAAGTGGAGGTGGTGGAGGAAATGCCTCACCATTCACCTGGACAGCCAACCGGACTGGAGCTACAACACTGATACTGTTAATAAGAAAGGACAGAGCAGACTTTACTTCTTAAGGAAGTTTAGGTCCTTCAGAGTTTGCAGAAAGATGTTCAATATCTTCTAAAGTCTGTTGTGGAGAGTTCAGTCCCATCTGCAGTCATCTGTTGGGGAGCAGCATCAGAGCCAGACTGCCACAGGAAATCCATCAGACTGCTACAAGAGATCCATCAGACTGCTACCAGAGATCCATCAGACTGACACAAGAGATCCATCAGACTGACACAAGAGATCCATCAAACTGCCACAGGAAATCCATCAGACTGCTACAGGAGATCCATCAGACTGCTACAGGAGATCCATCAGACTGACACAAGAGATCCATCAGACTGCCACAGGAAATCTATCAGAATGCTACAAGAGATCCATCAGACTGCTACCAGAGATCCATCAGACTGACACAAGAGATCCATCAGACTGACACAAGAGATCCATCAGACTGCTGCAGGAGATCCATCAGACTGCTACAGGAGATCCATCAGACTGCTACCAGAGATCCTTCAGACTGCTACAGGAGATCCTTCAGTCCCCCAAATGAGATCCATCAGACCGGCACGAGAGATCTTTCAGACTGCTACAGGAGATCCTACAGGAGATCTTTCAGGCTGCTACAGGAGATACTTCAGTCCCCCACAGGAGATCCTTTGGACAGCTACAGGAGATCTTTCAGTCCCCCAAAAGAGATCCATCAGACCACTGGCACAAGAGATCTTTCAGACTACTCAGAAACCTCTGGACATCATCGTGCAAAGGAAGAAACTTCATAAAGATCATGGACAACCCTGAGCATCCTTTTTGGAACATTGACACAACAACCGAATGTCTTCAGTCACAGGTTTTTTCAGATATGCTGAAACACAGATGCGACAGATGATCCGTCAGTCCCCCACAGGAGATCCATTAGACCAGCACAGGAGATCTTTAAGACTGGTACACGACATTCTTCGGAACACTACAGGAGATCCTTCAGTCCCCCAAAAGAGATCTATCAGACCGCTGGCACAAGAGATCTTTCAGACTACTGCAGGAGATCCTTCAGACTGCTACAGGAGATCCTTCAGTCCCCTGAAAGAGATCCATCAGACCAGCATCAGAGATCTTTCAGACTACTGCAGGAGATCCTACAGGAGATCATTCAGGCTGGTACAGGAGATACTTCAGTCCCTACAGGAGATCCTTTGAACAGCTACAGGAGATCCTTCGGATTGCTACAGGAGATCCTTCAGACCGCTGCAGTAGAGCCTTTGGACTACTATAGGAGATCCTTCAGAGCACTACAGTGGATCCTTCAAAGCGCTATAGGAGATCCTTCAGACTGCTGCAGTAGATCCTTGGGACCACTACAAGAGATTCTTCAGAGCGCTACAGTGGATCCTTCAAAGCGCTTTAGGCGATCCTTCAGACTGCTGCAGTAGATCCTTCGGACCACTACAGGAGATTCTTCAGAGCGCAACAGGAGATCCTTGAGATCCACACAGGAGATCCCTCAGACTGCTGCAGGAGATCGTTCAGACCGCTATAGGAGATCCTTTGGACCGCTGCAGGTGAGCCTTCGGACCGCTGCAGGAGAAAAACTTCAGACTGCTTCAGGAGATCCTTCCTGTCCACATCATTAAAATCAAGACTCAAATGACTACTGCGACAATTATTATCCTTTTTTTAGCTTCAACTAAACTTTATTCATGACATGGCTGAAATTCAAAAGCATTAAAGCCATTAAAAAACATTGTATAAGGTAACAGTTATAAGCATTCCACCAGAGGGGTTTTTGGTCCATTCTGAATCACATTCATGTTCAGTGTGTTTACTTCATGCCCAAGTGAACTGCAGAAAGGTTTGTCTGTTTGTCTGTCAGGCTGTGACGTCATCACATATACTGGTGTTCTAGCTGCAGACAGACTGACATGCATCTGGAGGACGCAAGGATGCATCCTCCAGGCTACGCTCTGGAGCGTACTTTCCAACCCTGAACTACCCAAGTGCACAGGTCCAGACCTGGCATACTAGCTGCCGTATGTTCTGTCACTTGTTATACAGGGCACTACGTAGTATTTTATCCAAAGAATTATGAAACCGGGCTCTCAGTTCACTGAGTCGTCTCTGTCAAATCAGGTGTTACACAAGCAGCAGCAATGGAAAGTAGAGCAGATGTCCACTGTATGTCTGGGTTGTATTGTAAATTCAGTAATCACACTTATTCTTAAGGAGTGTTACCTAAACATAAAGCTGAACATGTATAGTTTGATGTTTTGTGCACAGCCTTGTCTTAACTCTGCCCATGTTCGCTGCGCTTGCTGTGCAGAAGGGGCTTATGGTGGTTTCCACACAGATTTCTTGTCCTGACACAAACTGATGAAATTTTCCACAGGCTTGTGTTGCATTTTATGTTCTAGGCCACAGTTTTTTTTTTTCTGTTTGTAGATAGCGTGTCTGTGCATCTGTCATTGAGCGTAACGCATCTGTGATCGGTTGCCAGTCCTTATGCTTCTGACCTAAAACAGCAACAAGCCCACTCTGTGATGCATCTGAAGAAGTCTAGATGGGTTTTGTTGGGTCATAAAACTTTCAAACTGGCTCTAATGTGAGCTGTTTCTTCAGGTCTTGCCATGGCGTTTCACGTTCATGAATCCCATTCTCTCTTTTCTTCAGCGGCCTCAGAGGAGCCACTCGCTCAGAGAGGTTGGGTATGAAGTGTCACATGTAATTTATCTTGCATTGTGGCCTTGGCATATTGGTTATTGCAGACACTTTTCCAGGATCTGGTCTGATACCTTCAATGCTCAGAATGTCACCCACATAGACTGTCACTCCAAGTCAACATTTCTCTCTGTTCAGCTGCAGGCTGGCTTTTCAGGTTGCCTCCGCAGCCTTCTTCAGTCACTCAAGAGGGAGTGGTG
Source organism: Xenentodon cancila (assembly GCA_014839995.1). Taxonomy (NCBI): domain Eukaryota; kingdom Metazoa; phylum Chordata; class Actinopteri; order Beloniformes; family Belonidae; genus Xenentodon; species Xenentodon cancila. Next base: position 3,045,056 of record JABWDQ010000184.1, on the reverse strand, counting down.
GCCTAGTGGTTACAGTGGTGGGCTTGGGTGTGGAGGACCCAGGTTCAAGCCCAGGGCTGCCCACAATGGTAAATCACTGGGGGCCCCTGAGCAAGGCCCTTAACTCCCAATTGCTCCCCGGGGTGCTGCCCTGCTAGCAGCCCCACTGCTCACTAGTGAAACTAGTTGATGGGTTAAAAGCAGAGACTATTTCAATGTGCATCGTACATACAGCGTTTGCACGATGTCCACACTGACAATGAAAAAAAAAGGAAAAAAGGAAAAAAAAATCAAGCTTAGCTTAGTACTTCCCCTTCAGTTCATAGATCGTATGGACGATCTTATGATACACCATGGGTTGGTATCATTGAATGTCAATCAGAGTTACCTGTATCTCCAAACGGATAGGGAAACATGCCCAGTCCAGTTCAGATGCCAGAATCCAGACGATGCATCTATTTTGCTGAAGTTTTGCTTTTGCAAACTGTGCCTTTTTTTTTCTTCTTTTGTAGGAAACTTGAAATGTTCTCTTTTAATTGCTCTATTCAGATTTTGTGGATCCATACACACTCTGAGATTTCCATTCTTTTTGACTACAATGACCAGTGAGCTCACCCAATCTGAGGGTCATCAATCCCCTCAGTCACCTCGAGACGCTCCATCATGTCCATCTCTGGCTTCAGTAGCTTTTGTAGAGCAAGTGGCACTTTTCTGCATGGCTCATTGATAGGTGGGATATTTTTATCCAGTCTGTTTTCTCCTGGAAGGCATCCAGGAAGACCCCAGACAGGCCACTATACTCTTGATTCAATTCTCCTCATCATCAAGCGTTCCTTCTGGAACTAGCTCTCTCCTCACTGGGTTTAGTCTCTCACAGCAAGATAACGCCAGTATTGTCTCCACATTTCTTGGCACAACGAAGAAGCCAGTTGTGTGCTCGGTGTCTGAGTGTGACACTTTCACCAGGTATTTTCCTTTAGTAGGCATGTTTGTGCCTGAGAAGCCCTTTTTTAACTTTTGCTGCATGTAGCTTAGGTCTATGCCTAATGTTATTGAACACAAGCTCCGACATCACGTTTCTTTGAGCTCCCGTGTCCAATTTCAATGCAGTGTGTGTTATTCACTTGCAGTGTCAGCATCAAGTCTTTATTTTCTGTTTTCTGCCACTGCATTCACATAAATGCCTGTCATTCTCTTTCACAACAACAATGTTTCCCAAACAGTCGTTCCTTGAGAAACCCTGCGCTAAAAGATTTGTGCCCTGTTGTGTTTGATTCTACCGAGCATAGTGGTTCTTTTTATAGAGCTGTGGGGTATCTTTCCAAATGTGGGAAAATATTTTTCAGGATGTTGTGTGCCAGATCAACACACATCTTACCTGCTTCTCGCTGTTCATCAGTTTGCTTTCTGTTGTGCCAGGAATGCCGCTCTTCTTCTTTTACCACTCTTTCTCTCTTTACGTGCTCCGTCCCTGTTGCAGGTTTCAAACAGTTCTTTTGCCTGTGGTTTCACCATCTACGCTGATTTACGGATAGCAATGGCTTTTTCCAAATCCAAATCAGAAAATTATCTGAGATTTCACTTGAGTCTGTACGTTATCAGTTAACGGTCACTCTCTAAAGTTGCATGTCTTACTCCTATCTCTCAGCTCTCTCAGCTCTGTCAGCTCTGTCTCGCCCATCTTCTGTACACTGAGAAAAATCAGTGTCTTTCAAATGTGACATTTTTTTTCATTGGAATCTAGTAATCAACACACTTTTCCATTATTTTGTACTGTGTGGACACAGCCAGGTAGCTAGACCATAAAAGTGGACCACATCAGTCCAGCTCTGAGGTCTCTACACTGGCTGTCTGTCCATCAGAAGACAGACTTTAAAGTTCTGATGCTGGTCTATAAAGATCTGAATGGTCCAGGACCAAAGTACATCCGTGACCTCCTGACCCAGTATGAACCTTCCAGACCCCTCAGGTCATCTGGATCTGGTTTTTTATCAGTTCCCAGAGTCAGAACCAGACCTGGAGAAGCTTCCTTCAGCTTCTCTGCTCCACATGTCTGGAACAAACTCCCAGAAAGACTCAGATCAGCTGAAACAGTTTATTTAAATCCAGGTTGGAGACTCACCTGTTCTCAGCTGCACTTGAACAAAGACACGGATCTGATCTTTTAAGCTTAAGTTTCAAAACATGATCATGTTTAAACTTCTGATTTTATCTAATTTTATCTATTGTTCTTTTTACTTTCTTTTTTTGTTTACATTTTAAATCATTTTTATGTCTGTGTTATGTTTTAATGTCTCTAAGGCCCTTTGAATCACCTTGTTGTTAAAATGTACTATATAAATAAACTTGCCTTGCCTTGCCTTGCCTTGCCTTGCCTTGCCTTGCCTTGCCTTGCCTTGCCTTGCCATCCCAAACAGGATTTCCTATAATTTGTGTGTGATGTGCTCAAATCTAATGTGTTTGTGTGTTCTTTTATGATTTCCTACAGAGTCCTCAAATTCCACCCAGTGGGTCAAATGAGGAGGGTCCTCTGTTTGGAGAGGTAGAAGGTTCAGGTGGAGGAGCTCAGGCATTCCTTTCTGAGATCAGTGAGGAAGATGTGGAGGTGCTTCGTCAGAGAGAGGAGGCCCTGCTTCAGATCGAAGTAAGAACTTACTACATCAGAATTACTGAAAAACAGACCTCACACCAGCATCAGTGGCAGTCGACCAACCTGTTGTTTGCAGCATCCAGGGTGTCGATGTTTCTCCAGAGACAGTAGTAGCCTCAACTCTGTTCTGCTGCATCGTTGTCAGTCCCCTCAGTATCTGTGCAGTTCATGGGGAATATTCAGGAACTGCTGGCTTGCAATGAGCGATGAGCATATGGGACATTTCCGAGCTGAAATGTATTCATTTGCTTTTAATTGTATTTGCTTACTATTCACTTGACTTGAATTTTAAAAGCAGTGATATTTTACAAACCAAACAATGCCTAAATGAAAAATGGTGACAAATTGTGGAAATTATTTATGAATGATGTTTAACTGACTTGCCTGCAAACGACTCACATGTAGTCAGTTATTATAATTTATTATCAATTTGTTTATTTATTTATATTTATTTAATTTTTAAACTGAAGCCTATGTTTGACAAGACACCTACTCAGTTTGGGTGAGCCCTGATATCAATTCATTAATTTCTAAAAGTAGTGAAATAGGCAAGGCAAGGCAAGGCAAGGCAAGGCAACACAAGGCAAGTTGTTTTGCATAGCACATTTCAGGTACGCTCTGGCTTCCTCCCACAGTCCAAAAACATGCAAAGTAGGTTAATTGATCATTCTGAATTCTCTCTACGTGTGAATGTCAGTGTGATTGGTTGTTTGTATGTGGCCCTGGATAGACTGGCGACCTGTCCAGGTGGACCCCTGCCTTTTGCCTACTATGCGTCGGGATAGGCTCCGACAGACTCCTGTGGCCCAGAAACGGATAAAGCGGGAATAGCTAATGGATGGATGAATGGATTTCAGGTACAAAATGAGATGTAAGAAATAAAGGTTGCTGTGGATTGTAGGGGATAACTGAAATACTGCAGTAAACAAAAAGCTTTTCAACTTTGACTTAATGCAAATGACTGAAAATACTTTATTGTGGTCTTTTTGTAATTTTATCTTAATTGATTTTTGAAAAAAGGGAAACTCCCACATTAAGACACCCCCTTCAGTTCTCCAAGTTGCCTGAAATTTGTAGAATCGAGCCAAGAGAGAGTTAATTTCTTTTTGCAACGGATGTTTAAAAGGCTGCATACATGTGCCTTTATTATGGCTTTGTGCATTTTAAAATACATTTTTGTACTGCTGTTGAGACTTGCAGGTGCTTTGATGCCACAGACCAGCCACCTTGTGATTACAGATGTTTTACTGATGCTCTCACAGGCTCACTGAGCTGCTGCAGCTTATGTCAGATAAAGATGAAAACTACACAACGTTACATTGTACCCATCATAGATTAGACCGAAAAACTCATGCTGTACTGGGAAAAAAGTCCAAAAAAAAAAACCCCTCAAATGTTGCATTTAAAACATTGAGAAAACAAGAAAGTGACAGAGTTGTGACAGGGTGGTCACCACAGAGCAGCATCTTCTTTTCTGTTAATAGCAGACCATAAACATGCAGATGTTGCCGTAACATCTGAGTATACGTTTCAGCATTGATGTTTCTATTCTAGATCTGCAAGCTGCACAAACTGTTGTGGAAAAAAGTATCTGATACCGCCATAGAAACACATTTTACAACTAGAGTACTGCAATACCTGAGTAAGACCGAAATAAGATGACGAAGATGATGAAAACAGTTGATATCAGAGCTGCTCCCACCATCAACACATGAGAACATGAGAACCACACACTAAATAACCAGAACCCTTCAATTAAACCTCAATACCATTTAAGTAATAAGTTGTTCAATGACACAGTCAACTTTAGTTATCAACATGTGGTTTTATAGGACAACATTATGGTTTCAGTTCCTGTTGACTGGATGGATCTAAACCCCCCCGGTGGGATCAGAGGTCCAACCACTTGATTTTCTTTTTTTTTTCTATTATGTCTTTTAATATTTACTCAGGTGAGGTCGGTTAGGACATCTGAGAAGCACCTGGAGTCAATTTACATTTTAATAGAATAGAGGCTACAGAAATAAATTCAATTTGTATGTATTTGAACTGGATTTGAAAAAAGAGTCGAGGGTTATCCTATGTGCCAAATTATTTTGTAAGAAGTGAGTCAACACACCAGAAACTCTCAAAATGGACAAATAACCAACAACCATAAAACATTCAAAATACCAAACCAGGTGCAATCATCTAACTTGCTTATTCGTTAACAAGTTTGGTGATCCTGGACAGGTCAGGTGATCTCTGACAAGTCGGGTGATCTTGGACATGTCAGGTGATCTTGGACATGTCAGGTGATCTCGGACAGGTCAGGTGATCTGGGATAGGTCAGGTGATGTTGGATAGGTCAGATGATGTTGGATAGGTCGGGTGATCTTGGATAGGTCAGGTAATCTTGGACAGGTTGGGTGATCTCGGACAGGTCAGGAGATCTTGGACATGTCAGGTGATCTTGGACAGGTCGGGTGATCTCAGACAGGTCAGGTGATCTTGGACATGTCAGGTGATCTCGGACAGGTCGGGTGATCTCGGACAGGTCAGGTGATCTTGGACATGTCAGGTGTCACACCGTCACTCTGGGGAACACAAACAGTCTCTGAGGAGAACATGTCCTTTAGTTTCTCCAGGTCAACATCATCAGTGTTCCATCAGGCCATGATTTGGTCCTCCAGGTACTTCCACGAAGTGTCAGACCTCCAATATGACAACACCAGAAATCTGTTCAGGTCTCTCCAGTGTTTCAAATATTTGGAGTTTAAACACAACTCCAGATGTTTAAACGCGACTCCAGATGTTTAACCGCGACTCCAGATGTTTAACCGCGACTCCAGATGTTTAAACTCGACTCCAGATGTTTAAACGCGACTCCAGATGTTTAACCGCGACTCCAGATGTTTAACCGCGACTCCAGATGTTTAAACTCGACTCCAGATGTTTAAACTCGACTCCAGATGTTTAACCGCGACTCCAGATGTTTAAACTCGACTCCAGATGTTTAACCGCGACTCCAGATGTTTAAACTCGACTCCAGATGTTTAAACTCGACTCCAGATGACAACAGTCAGGCTCACGTCCACTCATGTCAGCGTGGATGTCAGTTGAACCCCCCCTACAAGGCATGGCACCACCACAGCAGATAAAAGACCTCGGGGCGTCTGGAATGCCAATCAAAAGGAACAAAACAGAAAAAGAAAAGAAAAGAAAAGAAAAGAAAAGAAAAGTAAAGAAAAGAAAAGAAAAGAAAAGAAAAGAAAAGAAAAGAAAAGAAAAGAAAAACAGACTACAAGCAGCACATGTGACAGAGACTGTGATTTTATTCATCCACGTTGTTACGTCTGGGTATCTTTTTTTTTATTTTCATCTCAGTTTGAGATGACCCTGGCCTAACCGAACCTGACTGGACCTGACTAACCTGACTTAATCTGACTGGACCTGACTTACCTAACCAAACCTGGCTAACCTGACTGAACCTGACTGGACCTGACTAACCTAACTGAACCTGACTGAACCAGACTAACCTAACCAAACCTGGCTGAACCTGACTAACCTAACTGGACCTGGCTAAACCTGACTAAACCTGACTAAACCTGACTAACCTAACCAAACCTGACTGAACCTGACTAACCTAACTGAACCTGACTGAACCAGACTAACCTAACCAAACCTGGCTGAACATGACTAAACCTGACTAACCTAACTGAACCTGACTGAACCGGACTAACCTAACCAAACCTGGCTGAACCTGACTGAACATGACTAACCTAACCAAACCTAACTGAACCTGACTAACCTAACCAAACCTGACTGAACCTGACTATCCTAACCAAACCTGACTGAATCTGACTAAACCTGATTAACCTAACCAAACCTGGCTGAACCTGACTAAACCTGACTAACCTAACCAAACCTAACTGAACCTGACTGGACCTGACTAACCTAACTGAACCTGACTGAACCAGACTAACCTAACCAAACCTGGCTGAACCTGACTAAACCTGACTAACCTAATCAAACCTGACCGGACCTGACTAACCTAACTGAACCTGACTAAACCAGACTAACCAAACCAAACCTGGCTGAACCTGACTAAACCTGACTAACCTAACTAAACCTGACTGAACCTGACTAACCTAACTGGACCTGGCTGAACCTGACTAAACCTGACTAACCTAACCAAACCTGACTGAACCTGACTAACCTAACTGAACCTGACTGAACCAGACGAACCTAACCAAACCTGGCTGAACCTGACTAAACCTGACTAACCTAACCAAACCTGACTGAACCTGACTATCCTAACCAAACCTGACTTAATCTGACTGAACCTGACTAACCTAACCAAACCTGACTGAACCCGACTAACCTAACTGAACCTGACTAAACCAGACTAACCTAACCAAACCTGGCTGAACCTGACTAAACCTGACTAACCTAACCAAACCTGACTGAACCTGACTAACCTAACTGAACCTGACTAAACCAGACTAACCTAACCAAACCTGGCTGAACCTGACTGAACCTGACTAACCTAACCAAACCTGACTGAACCTGACTAACCTAACTGGACCTGGCTGAACCTGACTAAACCTGACTAACCTAACCAAACCTGACTGAACCTGACAAACCTAACTGAACCTGACTAAACCAGACTATCCTAACCAAACCTGGCTGAACCTGACTAAACCTGACTAACCTAACTAAACTTGACTGAACCTGACTAACCTAACTGGACCTGGCTGAACCTGACTAAACCTGACTAACCTAACCAAACCTGACTGAACCTGACTAACCTAACTGAACCTGACTGAACCAGACGAACCTAACCAAACCTGGCTGAACCTGACTAACCTAACCAAACCTGACTGAACCTGACTATCCTAACCAAACCTGACTGAATCTGACTAAACCTGACTAACCTAACCAAACCTGACTGAACCTGATTATCCTAACCAAACCTGACTTAATCTGACCGGACCTGGCTAACCTAACTAAACCCGACTAACCTAACCAAACCTGACTGAACCTGACTAACCTAACTGAACCTGACTAAACCAGACTAACCAAACCAAACCTGGCTGAACCTGACTAAACCTGACTAACCTAACTAAACCTGACTGAACCTGACTAACCTAACTGGACCTGGCTGAACCTGACTAAACCTGACTAACCTAACCAAACCTGACTGAACCTGACTAACCTAACTGAACCTGACTGAACCAGACGAACCTAACCAAACCTGGCTGAACCTGACTAAACCTGACTAACCTAACCAAACCTGACTGAACCTGACTATCCTAACCAAACCTGACTTAATCTGACTGAACCTGACTGGACCTGGCTGAACCTGACTAAACCTGACTAACCTAACCAAACCTGACTGAACCTGACAAACCTAACTGAACCTGACTAAACCAGACTATCCTAACCAAACCTGGCTGAACCTGACTAAACCTGACTAACCTAACTAAACCTGACTGAACCTGACTAACCTAACTGGACCTGGCTGAACCTGACTAAACCTGACTAACCTAACCAAACCTGACTGAACCTGACTAACCTAACTGAACCTGACTGAACCAGACGAACCTAACCAAACCTGGCTGAACCTGACTAACCTAACCAAACCTGACTGAACCTGACTATCCTAACCAAACCTGACTGAATCTGACTAAACCTGACTAACCTAACCAAACCTGACTGAACCTGATTATCCTAACCAAACCTGACTTAATCTGACCGGACCTGGCTAACCTAACTAAACCCGACTAACCTAACCAAACCTGACTGAACCTGACTAACCTAACTGAACCTGACTAAACCAGACTAACCAAACCAAACCTGGCTGAACCTGACTAAACCTGACTAACCTAACTAAACCTGACTGAACCTGACTAACCTAACTGGACCTGGCTGAACCTGACTAAACCTGACTAACCTAACCAAACCTGACTGAACCTGACTAACCTAACTGAACCTGACTGAACCAGACGAACCTAACCAAACCTGGCTGAACCTGACTAAACCTGACTAACCTAACCAAACCTGACTGAACCTGACTATCCTAACCAAACCTGACTTAATCTGACTGAACCTGACTAACCTAACCAAACCTGACTGAACCCGACTAACCTAACTGAACCTGACTAAACCAGACTAACCTAACCAAACCTGGCTGAACCTGACTAAACCTGACTAACCTAATCAAACCTGACTGAACCTGACTAACCTAACTGAACCTGACTAAACCAGACTAACCTAACCAAACCTGGCTGAACCTGACTGAACCTGACTAACCTAACCAAACCTGACTGAACCTGACTAACCTAACTGGACCTGGCTGAACCTGACTAAACCTGACTAACCTGACCAAACCTGACTGAACCTGACTAACCTAACTGAACCTGACTAAACCAGACTATCCTAACCAAACCTGGCTGAACCTGACTAAACCTGACTAACCTAACTAAACCTGACTGAACCTGACTAACCTAACTGGACCTGGCTGAACCTGACTAAACCTGACTAACCTAACCAAACCTGACTGAACCTGACTAACCTAACTGAACCTGACTGAACCAGACGAACCTAACCAAACCTGGCTGAACCTGACTAACCTAACCAAACCTGACTGAACCTGACTATCCTAACCAAACCTGACTGAATCTGACTAAACCTGACTAACCTAACCAAACCTGACTGAACCTGACTATCCTAACCAAACCTGACTTAATCTGACTGAACCTGACTAACCTAACCAAACCTGACTGAACCTGACTAACCTAACTGAACCTGACTAAACCAGACTAACCTAACCAAACCTGGCTGAACCTGACTAAACCTGACTAACCTAACCAAACCTGACTGAACCGGACTAACCTAACCAAACCTGGCTGAACCTGACTGAACATGACTAACCTAACCAAACCTAACTGAACCTGACTAACCTAACCAAACCTGACTGAACCTGACTATCCTAACCAAACCTGACTGAATCTGACTAAACCTGATTAACCTAACCAAACCTGGCTGAACCTGACTAAACCTGACTAACCTAACCAAACCTAACTGAACCTGACTGGACCTGACTAACCTAACTGAACCTGACTGAACCAGACTAACCTGACCAAACCTGGCTGAACCTGACTAAACCTGACTAACCTAATCATACCTGACCGGGCCTGGCTAACCTAACTAAACCCGACTAACCTAACCAAACCTGACTGAACCTGACTAACCTAACTGGACCTGGCTGAACCTGACTAAACCTGACTAACCTAACCAAACCTGACTGAACCTGACTAACCTAACTGAACCTGGCTGAACCTGACTAAACCTGACTAACCTAACCAAACCTGACTGAACCTGACTAACCTAACTGAACCTGACTGAACCAGACAAACCTAACCAAACCTGGCTGAACCTGACTAAACCTGACTAACCTAACCAAACCTGACTGAACCTGACTATCCTAACCAAACCTGACTTAATCTGACTGAACCTGACTAACCTAACCAAACCTGACTGAACCTGACTAACCTAACTGAACCTGACTAAACCAGACTAACCTAACCAAACTTGGCTGAACCTGACTAAACCTGACTAACCTAACCAAACCTGACTGAACCTGACTAACCTAACTGAACCTGACTAAACCAGACTAACCTAACCAAACCTGGCTGAACCTGACTAACCTAACTGGACCTGGCTGAACCTGACTAAACCTGACTAACCTAACCAAACCTGACTGAACCTGACTAACCTAACTGAACCTGACTGAACCAGACGAACCTAACCAAACCTGGCTGAACCTGACTAACCTAACCAAACCTGACTGAACCTGACTATCCTAACCAAACCTGACTGAATCTGACTAAACCTGACTAACCTAACCAAACCTGACTGAACCTGACTAACCTAACTGAACCTGACTGTACCAGACGAACCTAACCAAACCTGGCTGAACCTGACTAAACCTGACTAACCTAACCAAACCTGACTGAACCTGACTATCCTAACCAAACCTGACTTAATCTGACTAAACCTGACTAACCTAACCAAACCTGACTGAACCTGACTAACCTAACTGAACCTGACTGTACCAGACGAACCTAACCAAACCTGGCTGAACCTGACTAAACCTGACTAACCTAACCAAACCTGACTGAACCTGACTATCCTAACCAAACCTGACTTAATCTGACTGAACCTGACTAACCTAACCAAACCTGACTGAACCTGACTAACCTAACTGGACCTGACTAAACCAGACTAACCTAACCAAACCTGACTGAACCTGACTAACCTAACTGGACCTGGCTGAACCTGACTAAACCTGACTAACCTAACCAAACCTGACTGAACCTGACTAACCTAACTGAACCTGACTGAACCAGACTAACCTAACCAAACCTGGCTGAACCTGACTAAACCTGACTAACCTAACTGAACCTGACTGAACCGGACTAACCTAACCAAAGCTGGCTGAACCTGACTGAACATGACTAACCTAACCAAACCTAACTGAACCTGACTAACCTAACCAAATCTGACTGAACCTGACTATCCTAACCAAACCTGACTGAATCTGACTAAACCTGATTAACCTAACCAAACCTGGCTGAACCTGACTAAACATGACTAACCTAACCAAACCTAACTGAACCTGACTGAACCTGACTATCCTAACCAAACCTGACTGAACCTGACTAACCTAACCAAACCTGACTGAACCTGACTAAACCTGACTAACCTAACCAAACCTAACCAAACCTGACTAAACCTGACTAACCTAACCAAACCTAACTGAACCTGACTGAACCTGACTATCCTAACCAAACCTGACTGAACCTGACTAACCTAACCAAACCTGACTGAACCTGACTAAACCTGACTAACCTAACCAAACCTAACCAAACCTGACTAACCCTCAGGTTTAAACAACCTAACATTTATTAAACACACAATAGGGAAGAAAGACAAAGTCAGTAAGCTTTCATTCATCAGCACGGAGGACGGACAGAGAACTCAGCCACATCTCCGCTGCTTTCGTCTCTGTCCACACCCCCCCTCTGGTGGCCTCTTAAGGCTTTTATTGAAAATAAGGAGGTTGCAAATGAACAAAGACATTTACGCTCAGAGGGGTTTCTATTGGCAAAAAAAAGAGATATTAATATCATCATTATCAGAGACTTATCAGAGATTTTCATCAACATCAACATTTAATTTGCATTATCAGAGTCAAGACCCAACAGCAGATACATTTGTGCCACATGATCTTCCATGGGTGAGATGGCTGTGGTGATCAATCGGTTCAGCAGTGCACGCAGACATCGGAATGCAACAACAACCACACCATGTCAGAAATGCTGACAATACAGCGATGGATAATAGTACAGAAGATTCCATGGTTCGAAGGTCCTGACTAACCTAACTGACCCTGACTAACCAAATTAACCAGAATAACCTAACTGAACCTGACTATCCTAACTGAACTTGACTAACCAATTTAACCAGAAAAAACAAACTGAACCGGCTTAACCTAACTGATACTGACTATCCTAACTGACCCTGCTTAACCTAACTGACCCTTCTTAACCTAACTGAACCTGCTTAACCTAACTGAACCTGCTTCAGCACGGCATCAGCAGTTCAGAGTCATGTACTTGACTGACAGGCAGCTGGGACAATGTCCAGCAGCCATCATTTCCTTACCAGTCATTGTCATGCCAGGAAATTTTACACTTCTGAGCACGCTCTTGTGCTTCCAGAGCACACCGGTCATCGGCCAGAAATCTTCCAGGCGGCATATTTTGACAACTTCAACCTTGTCCTTGGCTGTTTTGGTTTCACAGAGGTCTGGTTTGTAAAACTTTTTGTTGTTAAAACTCTGGTGTTGGTCTAATTCCTCCTATATCGTTTTTTTTTTTAATTTTATTTAAATTCACGTGAATAATCCCTAAGGCATAATTAATTAAAATTACAAATACATCACCTTGTTTTTCTTCCTTTCTTTCCTTGTGTTTTCCACATGTTTGTTTCCCAATTTTTCCTTAATTTGTCACTTTTTCTTTTCCAGTTTCCCAATGTCACCATGTCTCACACCAACAACCTTTCCTTCCAGCTGTCCAATGTCTGGAGGAGCTGTTATTTTTCTCAACAAATTAATTAACTATTAACTATTATTGTTCCTAGTTTTTAACGAGCATTTGAGTCAGGAAAATGAGCCTGTAATTCCACCCCGTCACTCGCCTTCAGCTCAAGAGCACGCTCAGCGCCAGAAGCACAGTCTCGTCCCACCAGCTCACCTGAGACAGAAACAGGCCCATGATCTGTTTTCAGAGGTGTCACGCCCGACACAGATGCAATGGGCACTTCCTTTGTTGCCACCGGTGGAGGCAGACCAGATGTTGCTCTAATTCAGCCCATGACGCAGCTGTCATGGTGTTACATGTAAATAAACTCATTTCATGCATGCAGAATTTTTCCTCCACGTCATTCAAAATCTTCACTCTCAGAATACCATTAGGAGGAAAATTATAGTCTTGTATCTGCAAATTCACACAGTTCTCCCAGAAATCACCATACTACACACATATCTTCCTACAAAATAACCATGTGGAGGCATCACAGAACCTTCAACATTGATTTGTCCCATACTTCCATCCACTGTGTCCACACAACAGTGCACTATTGATTAATAGAAGACGTCATCATCAGTCCAGGTTTGTTTCAGGCGCAACCCGGTCATAAGCCCACCCAGCACCTACTGGGATTGGCAGCTCACCATAAGGCACCCTTCCACCAGTTCCTAAACTGATATTTGACTGAGGATCAGTCTACACCAATCAATGAACTCAGTTACTCCCCAGACCAACTGGGTGGTAGCACAAAGCAGGGGCCAAACAAAATTCTGTAAGAAAAAGAACAGAAAACATTCAGCAGATAAGGCTCTAAGTGCTCAAGCTGAGGAGCAACATCAAGCAACCAAAAATCCCACAGCTCTGTCACTGCACACAAAAACACCAAAACACCAGAAACACATGATGAAGTCACATCAACAAACAGCAAACAATAAACACACATTCAATTAACAACACACATAACAAAATTCACTCACCCAGGCATTTACCGGAGCCAAAAGTGCTGAAAAAAATATCAAACCTCTGTTTAAACACATTTTAACCACCAGGTTACTGCAATAAGCAGTAAGAGTAAGACTGCGCTCTAAAATAAACACTTGGCAATATGGCTAGAATTAGTGAATTATTTAATTATTTTTTGCATTTAAAAGGGTCAAAAATGTACAACTTAATTTTCAGTGCAGGAGTGAGACAGAGTGATCAGTACAGGAGTTTTACAGAGCAGAGCTGGTTTTAGACTAAATAACATGCAGTTCCCAAAACAACATCTTTGCAGCTGTGAAAGACGACTAAACCCAAACTGGACGGACACAACACTGGTCTGACCTGAGTGGACTCACCAGGACCTCACTGTGGGACTGGACGTGTCCAGGGCACATACCATAGACGCCAATGCTCCTCAGGGATCAAGGCTTCACAACTAAGTGATATCAAGCCAGATGGTCCCTGTAGTTTTTAGTCTGGACCACATGGTGTCCATGGTTTTTAAAATAGTTTCAGATTTGAATCAGTCTGACCACAGAACAGTTTTTATCTTGTCTGAGTCCATTTTGAAGGAGTTGTGGACCAGAGAAGACCGCACTATTTCTGGATCATGTTCACGTATGTGTTCTTCTTTGCATGACGATTCTTTGATCAGCAAATGTGGATGACACTACCGGCTGTGTTCAGACACAATGTTCCCGAGTCAGTGCAGTGAGGTCTATTAAACAATCATGTTTTTAATACAGAACTGTCTGACGGGTCAAAGTTCACAGGTATGCTTGACTTCAGCCTACTTTCCTGTGCACACATTTCTCCAGACTTTCCTAATCTTTAGATGATACATATACACAAATACTTAAATATATAAATATATATATATATATATATATACACTCCTGATCAAAATCTTAAGACCATTTGACAAACTGCAGGAATTTGCATTTTGCACTGTTGGATCTTGCACTGTTGGAGAAGGTTTTAAGTTGAGCTTCAAAATGCAAAAAGAAGAAATGGGAGCAAGAGACCAAAACTTATGAGCAGAGAGTTTATTAAAAACAACCTTTGACATCAGGAGATCGTGACAAAGTGATTGACAGAAAAGGACATCGAATCCAAATGTTTGCCCAGATTTTGGCTTTTTAAGGCTGCGGTCTTAAACTTTTGATCAGCTAATGAACAGTCCATTTCAGGGAAATTGTTTTCAACAAATCTTATGTTAAATTTTCACGTTCTTGTTCCAATGTATTCTTTCTCTACTTAGAACCTTCCTAAGATTCAGCTGTGTATATATATATATATAAAACGCACTAAAGTGCAGAAAACAAAGACAAGAGAGAAATAAAATACAAATATTGCACAGTTGAAACACTGCACATGTGGCAGGGTGGGGTTGAATATTGCTCTGCATTAATGTTCATTTGTTGCAGCAGCAGAGGGGTGGGTGCTGTTTTTCAGTCTTTTTGTTTTTGCGTTGGCATGTCCTGAACCGCCTTCCTGAGGGCAACAGGTGACGTGCTGGGTGGGATGAGTCCTCCATGATGCTACGGGCCTTCCTGTGGCAGTGGGACCTGTACAGCTCCTCTAAGGAGACGAGTGCTGCCGATGATCTGTCCTGCTGTGGTGTGGATCCTCTGGAGTATTGTCTTCTCCTGAGCTGTGCAGCTAGAAAACGCAGGATCCCATTACACTTTCAGTGGAGCATCTGTAAAAAGACAACAGCAGATCCTCGCTGGGGCGATGCTTGTCAGTGGTCTCAGGAAGTGGAGTCGCTGCAGTGCCTTCCTGATCAACTGATGTTGGTTTTTCAGGTCAGGTCTTCATCACTACACCACAGCAACACTTATTCCACCTCATCCCTGTAGCCTGATTCATCTCCCCAGTGATGATTCAACCACTGTTGGGCCATCCACAGACTTCACAATAGAGTTACTTCGGTGGGGGTGCAGTTGTGTGTGTAGAGTTTATAGCAGAGGGCTCTGCACACATCCCTGTGAGGAGCCAGTGCTGAGGCTGAGTGATGGAGAAAGGTACTGCCCTAGTTTGACTCACTGTGAACGATTGCTGAGGAAGTCTTTATTCCAGAGACAGGTGGGGTGTGGCACACCGAGGTCATTTACGTTTGTAATCAGTCTGTTGGGGATGGATATGTTAAATGCCCAGCTAAAGTCGATGAGAAGAAGATGTTCTAGATTGTAGAGGGTTGCATGAAGGGCTGTGGCCATGGCATCCTCTGCTGATCTGTTTTCCTTGTATGCTAATTGGTGAGAGATGAATGTGGGTGGAAGCCCTTGAATGATGAGGATTCTGATCAGTTTCTCAAAATACTTCATAATGACTGGAGTGAGGAAAAGGTTTATTAGTGCTTGTAGGATCAAGGGGTTCAGGATTGGGAACAGGTGAAGTCCATGCTGGAGGTGCAGGTGGTGACACTGACGAGCTGAGTGTCTGATGACCAAGGAAGCCAGTGAACCAGGAAGCAAGCGCGCTGGTGTGGCGCTGGTGTGGCGCTGGTGTGGCGCTGGTGTGGCGCTGCTGTGGCGCTGCTGTGGCGCTGCTGTGGCTCTGGTGTGGCGCTGGTGTGGCGCTGGTGTGGCTCTGGTGTGGCGCTGCTGTGGCGCTGTGCCCTCAATTTTACTTTTGTAGTCCAGTTTGGCCTGTCTGATTCCCCTTTTCGGAGGTGCCCTGGCTGGCACATGACAAGAAGGGGAAGTTTTTAAACCTCAGCAAGGTCCTGACCTCTCCTGTCATCCAGGGTTTTTTTGGTCAGCATACACCTGGATGTGTTTGTCAGGGTAGAAGGTGTCTGTAGGCCCCATCAGACCATTTCCTTTTGTCTTTAAGGAGGAGAAGGAGGGGGGTATCTTTTCCTGACTAAGAATATGGTGGTTACATAACAGGGTTATGCAGTCTTACTGTCCAAGTCGGGGTGATGGTATTGCCCCGCACCTCTGTATAACTTCTGCATCTGCTCAGACTTTTGTGTAGGATTTCTGATGTGATCGGCTCTCTGTGATCATTCCACAACACCTCTACAGGATTAAGGTCTGGACTCTGAGTGGGCTACTGGACTGCAGTAAAGTACATTCCAGTCATGATGCTCCCCCTACCTTACTTTGCTAATTCCATGATGTTTTGATGTTTACACTGTGGACTTTCTGCTTCATGCATACATAGTCCTGAGTATTCCTAATGAACAATTCGACTTTTGTTTCATCATTCCTTAAAACATTTTCTCACAACTGTTCTCCAAGGTACTCTTTGGCAAATTTTAGGCATGCAGCAGAGTCCCATATGCTGTTCTCAATGGATATGCTTCCTGTTCAGTGATCTCCACAAGGTGGACTCATGAACTAAGCGGTTTCCACTCCTAGTGATGTCTGTACTTCACTATTTTGCTGACAGACTGCTGCTAAATATGCTACTCTGAAAATCTGAAATGTATCTAGACGTACTGTAAACCAACTTCAACCATCTTTAGTAGCATATGGCAGAATGAAAACCAAAACAGGCTTACACGTGCCGCCACAGCCTGCTTTTAAAATGACGGGCCATTCCATGACAGGCCAGTTCTGGATGACAGCTTATCATGCAGCCGTTGAAGACTAATGATAATGTTTTAGGAGCACTTTGAAGCGTAATAAAGATGTATCTGTGTCCCCAGTTGGAGCTGTCTAAACTTCATCAACATTTCAAATCAGCTAATCCTGCTGTAGGAGCCCAGCTCTGAAAAGCAGGGAAGAAAGAAAAAGCACCACTCTCTCCCAGCAGAGTTACATGTAGTGAAAGAGCTGCAGTACAGATGACAGCCTCATTTTAACATCATTTTGGGTAAGATGGACCAGCAGATGATATGGCTTTCAGACAAGCTCTGCTGGCCAGCTCTTTAGTCACAATGTTGTGGATAAATGTAATCTGCAGCACTGAGGCAAGTACTGCAGGGTTCATGTTGTTCCTTTGGGAGTGAGAGTATCTGACAATGTTCCTCCCTTTAACCACCACACCACAAACTCCCTCCACATCCTTTTATACCACCAAACCATGAATTGTGACTCCGAGCACACAGCACATTTCCTCACTGCCCTCCTATCAGAGAACCAGCAGAATCTGGTGTGTCATCATTATCAGTCTCTCTTTCTCTCCAGAAAAGTGTAATTTGGCAAGTGATGAAGCCAAATGAGCAGACTCAGACAAGGCAAGATTTAAAAGGTTTATTCATGCAAGGGGGAGATAGTATAGGAATAGCTCAGAAGGGTGAAGACTTTGTGGGACCTCACCAGTTAGCATGTTAGTCTCCTTGAGAGAAGAAATTCACAGAGTATGAGTCCAAATAGACAATGTGTCAATGTTGTTAAATAGAAAGTTGTTTAGAGAGTCAAAAGAGTTCGTCCCTCTGATATTCCAGAGGCGTTCCTGTAGTGGGAAGGCTGGCTGCTGGCGGATATGCAAGGCCAGGTGTGGTTGGCAGGTAAAGAGGTTCTCTTTTTTTAATAAGCTGAAGACAACAAATGAAGCAAACCGGTCTAGCTGAAGGTCTCCACAGGTGACAGGTGAGTGGTTCTAAAATGAGAATAGATCCACACAACATGAGCTTTTGTTTAACAATGTTCTCGGCTGGGAACATGCTACTTCTGTTAAGTACAACCTTTTCAAAGCTCTGGAACAATTGGCACCCCAAATTGTAAGGCAAATAGTACCAGGTTGTGCTAAATTTGTTTTCACTGAGATGCAGTGAGCAGATGGATGGATGGATGGATGGATGGATGGATGGATGGATGGATGGATGGATGGATGGATGGATGGATGGATGGATGGATGGATGGATGGATGGATGGATGGATGGATGGATGATTGGGTAGCTGGGTGTTTGAGTGGTTTGGATGGTTGGGTGGTTGAGTAGATCACACACAACTGCTGTTGCTGGTCAGACACACATTCAACACAGTGGACCAAATGACAATCAGACATCAGGATGAATGCATCACGTATGCAGCTGGACTTCTGTAAATACTGAGATGAAGCGCACATATCTAACAATACCCAGGGCAAACGATCCACCAAGATGTCATCCTGGAGGCTGGCCCAGAGCACCTCTTTCAATGAGAGCTGAGATTATTCACACAGTCAATTGACTTGGGGGTGATAGGCTGTGGTGATGCAGCTGGATTCCAGGCAGTTTGCAACGGCTTGCCAGAGTTATGATGTGAACTGTGAGCCACAATCTGAGGTGATGTTAGAGGGGACACCAAAGCAGGCCACCCATGAGCCCAGGAATGCCTGGGCTACATCAACAGTCAATGTAGTTTGGAGTGCGATCGCCTCAGGCCAATGGGTAGCATGGTCAGCTATTCTGAGAAAATACGTAAATCCCCCCTGTTGTGTCCGCATGGAGACAATGACCACACCGTGTTGTCGATCAACTTCCTTTATTTGCCCCCACACCCATATCCCATTACGACGCTTGCCTTACCCTGTGTTGCAGCTCTTAAAGGCGCAGTAACTCACTACCTAGTAAACTACGTTAACTAGAACTAACGTGACATAAAACTGAACACTGTTTGACATAACATTTCTCCCCTCCTTCACAGAAACCGGAACATTTAGCTCTTCCACCCCCCCAATGCTAATCACACCCAGTCACATAGTCTCTGTGCCAGATAGGTGGACCTCTTATCCTCGGTGGCCGCGCTGGCCGAACTTCAGCTTCAAAACTGGGTGGTACACCTCCCTGCACCCAGTTGGTTCCTGGCTTGGGCTACCAACCCAAAGTTGCTGCTGGGGACAAAGAGGACATAGGTGTTTTTGGGGCCGGGACTCTGTGCAGACGGTTGGAGTGCCACCATGTCCCATTCTCTAATCTGTAGGTGGCCGACCCCAGTTGCTGAGTGACACGGAGAGGATCTGACCAGTAGGACTGCAATTTATGCCGGCGGTGGGCCTGTTTAATCCTGACCCAGTCCCCAACAGCTAGTGAAGGGGTCTGCACTCGATGTGAGGCGTCAAATTGTCCCTTCATCCGGGCCTGGGAACTTAAAACCCGTGCTTTGACTTTCTGCAAACCTTGGGTTTCGTGTGGAGGGGCAGGCTGTGCCCTCAAACAATCCAGGGGTTGCTTTAGTTCACGTCCGATCATGAGCATTGCCGGAGACACCCCCGTGGTGGAGTGCTTTGATGCCCGAATGCTCAAGAGAGTTTGGTTGAGGGCATCGCTGAAGATTTTCCCTTGTTCCAGGCAGGCACGAATCCCATTCTTAAGAGTTCTATTTAGACGTTCCACCCCTCTATTACTCTCTGGTTGGTACACTGCTGTCCTGATGTGCTTGATGGAACGCAGTGTCAGAAACTCTGTGAACTCAGCTGAGATGAATGTAACAACACTGGGAAGTCCCCACTGCCCAAAAAGTTCCTCCAGTCGGCCAATGATGGTATGTGTGGTGACAGAGCTCAGCTGAAAAACCTCCGGCCATTTGGAATGCAAATCATGCACGACCAGGAGGTACCGTGCATGAGCAGGTGCCCCATGAAGTTCTCCACAGAGATCGATCTGGATGTGCTCCCAAGGAGCTGAAGGCCATGGGGTCGGGTTGAGTGGTGCTGTAGCTGGCTGGCCGGTCTTCCCGCTCAGAAGGCAGCAGGCACAGTTATGTACCAGCTCCTCAACTGCTGAATCTATGTGAGGCCACCACACTGTATCACGGCACCGTTGCTTCACTTTGACCACCCCTAAGTGCCCTTCATGTGCCATGTGAAGTACTCTAGATCTAAGAGTCTCAGGGACAACTGCTCGGTGGCCACGAGCAAGGCACACCGTCCCCGTGGAAGCAAAAGCTACCGGCCGTTCCACACCCTCATGGGTCTGGGAGAGCACTGCACCAAGTGCCACCCCAGAGGCATCGCAGGTGACCAACGTAGGTGCTGTCAGGCTGAAATGGGTCAAAGTGGGGGGAGAGGTGAGCTGTTGTTTGATGATGCGCACAGCCTCGTGGCAGGCCGGGGTCCAGTCCCAACGCACGTCCTTCCGAAGCAAGCTACGCAGGAGAGCTGTCGAGTTGGAGAAGTGTGGCATGAATCTAAGGTAGTAGGCAGCCATCCCCAAGAAAGAGGACAGCTGGGCTGGTGACTGGGGATCTGGCAAAGACAGAATGGCCTCAGTGTGCGACATAATAGGGGCTATTCCTGCCTCTGAGAGCCTGAAACCTAAAAACTCGACCTCCTTAACTCCAAACACGCACTTTACAGCATTTAGTTTCACGCCATGCTGTTCAAAACGTCGGAAGACTTGCTCCAGGTGAGCTTCATGCAGTGCCATGGTGGGTGCATGTACAACCACGTCAACCAGATAGATGGAGACACCGGAGATACCTGCCAGTATGAGTGACATAATATTCTGGAAACAGCTTGGAGCTGAGGAAAGTCCAAAACCCATGCGTTTGAATCTGAACACCCCCACATGTGTAACAAAAGCTGTGAGGTCCATGCTGGCAGGTGCAAGGGGAACCTGCAAATAGCCATTTCGCAAGTCCATCTTACTAAAAACAGTGGAGCCATGGAAATGGCTGGTGAGCTCCTCTGCTGTAGGTAGCTCCCGGTCGAACGTGCTGTATTTTCTTTCTACAGGACACAACTGCCGACTGAAAAAGGCAAGGGCCGCCAGACACCGCCAATTAGCTGCTCATGAACAGCACCAATGGCATGGTCTGAAGCATCAGTCCTGATGGCGACTGGAGCCTCAGGTGACAGGTGGGCAAGCTAGGTGGTGTTAGCCAGAGCTGCCTCAGTGTCACTGTAATCTGCAACTCTCACGGTGGTCCAAGATACCTCATATTTGGCAGTACTACCTTTGAGTGCTTTATAAAAAGGGCACATAATGTAGGCAGGATGGATGAAGCATGATGAAAAGTTACCACTTCCAAAAACTCTTTCCTTGTGATATAACAGCCCAAAAAGTAAATAGCTGGCAGACCAAACAGGCACCTTGCCATGGTAAATAAAAAGTCCATGGTTGCTAAGCTGGCAGAACAGCAGCCAGAGGTGCATCAAGCGCTCGATCCTGGACGTGCTTGCTACCAAAATGTATTTATGAAGAACCTAAAACAACCACAGATAAAACAAAGTGCTGCATATGGCTGAAAACGCAGGTGTTCCAGAGGTGCACTGTTTGGCACTGGTAGTCCCCACATGGGCACAGTAGCTACTGCCGGGCTTTTGCACAATAAGCAGAGGTGAAGCACAAAGGCTGCCGGAGCGCCATATGATGCCGAGACGCACAAGCGTGGCAAACTCAGACCTAGCAATGCGAGTTTATCTGGGCCCAGACATCTGGCTTATGCATGAAGATTAGGAGCTGCCATTGTCAAGTGATGTTCCATGCATGACCTTGCTAGAAGCAACGGTGGGCTGGCTCAGGGCAGGGAGCTCTGCTATGAAACAAAAAACGTTATTGCTGGTGGAGAATGCTCTGGACAGCCTGGATGAGCTGGATGCCCTCAGGGACAGCATTAATGAGGCGGCGATTCTTTTTTTTCACCAAATAACTATGAGCACACAGGAACTCCACGCCCAAAAGAGGCCTGAACACCGTCGCCACCACAAAGTTCCAGTAAGAACTGTTATATATTACACAGAAACATGATCATTAAACATATAATATGACTATACAGTTAAAAAAAAAACAAAACAAGAAAATTTTATATAATTTGATGGAGGGTAGTGTTGGTGTGCAGAGGTTGGTGAGGATGGAGGGCAAGGAGGGGATTGGTGACTGTCACACTCCACTATCAGCCACAAAGCAATAAAACATCAAAAAGTACAAGAAAGCGCCAAAAGCAAAACAACAACCATGAGATGTCTTAACGTTTGTGGTATCTGGTTCATACCGAGTGCATAACTGAGCAAAGAAGCAGGCAAAAGTGATGCTGAGTCTGCACAAAACGGTTAGCGGACTTACAGGCAGGGTCAGATTCAGGGATGCGGTTCATATAAAGAAGCTCATTTTTGTTCAGACAGAGGTTCATAACTGAGAGTTCATAAGTGGAAGTTCCACTATAATTATTTCTTTGTTGTAACAATGCTTCCTGTCAATAAATCTTATACCGTTGGAAAGCCTGTTTATTTCCATTTTAAATGGCGCCACATTCGTAAAGAACGTTTGTGGGAGGAGCAGCGGCGCTGAGTATGGGGGTTGTGCCCATGAAGGATTTGCCAAACAATCTTTGCTAATTTTGCCATTGACTCTTGTTTAGTGTTTGGTGGATTGGATGTGTACGTATATATATGTAAGATACCAGATATTTTCAGTTACACCTGGTAGTTCCTGAAATGTTGAAATGTACTCATTTTAAACTCCATATGTAATTTTAGAGCAGGGATGTCAAAAATAGGCTCAATCAAGAAGAGATTAACTGTGCATGAAACTTTAATTATGTCTGCTCTTATGCTAACGAGGATCATTGTTACTGGCAATGCAGTAAAATTGCAATAAAAATCTGTTAACTTCAAATGCACAAATACATATTGAATGTACATCCACGAGATGGCTTGCATTGGTTAAACTTAGCTAAATTCTTATTGGTCAAGTGTGTCATCATATTCTTCTCGATGTTCTGACACAACAGATGCTGTAATATCAGCATCCAGCCTTTACAGCACACTAAATTCCCCACTATAATCACCGCCAGCTACACTTTGTGTGCTTTGGCTTAGAATATCATTAAAGAAAAAAACAGTGACGAGCTTAAAAAAGGTGCATAGCAAAGGACAGCCTTCAAGGGTAATCTGAATACACACATGGCCCAGCAGAGTAAAAGTCTCACAGCAGAGCGTGTCTGTCCTACCAATGCATCCTGAAGACGACCAATCCACACACACAAGTCTGCAGCAAGGAAACCTCAGTAGGTAAATAAATTATTCCAATATGTAAACAATAAGACTTTAGGACCCGCAGTGGGAGCTTATAGTGTCTTTTATGCATAAAGATATCCATTATTCTTTCTGTGTTGTGTTTCTTTCCATTTTTTTAGAGACGCTGCAGTTAATTGTGTGACAGCAGATTACATACTGCTGGCTACTCCATCAAAAATAATGAATGTCATCCTTCTGTGAAATCCAAATGCTGATATTCCACTCAAACGTGATTATCTTCTAATTTAGTTTTCAGCTTCACCACTAATGAGTGACACACTTCACTCAGTAAATTTTTATCTTATACTTAATACAATTACATTAAAACATGGGAAAGGGACATAACAGCTACCGCTGGTACAGTCCACAAAGCATTCCTCCTGTGCTGTTAAAATGGTGTTGAAGTATTCATGAAAACAGAATTAAAATGTTCTGCAATGAGCCCTGACACTCAGCTCACGTTTGATTGACATAAAAGCAATAAGCAGTGGTGTGAAAATTAGACTCATCTGAAATTTATGGTGTTTTTTAATCCATGTGTATTTGTGAACAGTACAAATGCCATACCATAACAACTTTATTTATGAAGCACTTTAAAACAACCACAGATGAAACAAAGTGCTGCACATAACTGAATACTGTGAACTATAGGAGACTATAAGAAACATAAAACAGATCAAAACAACACAACAGACATATATAAAAACATGACATAAAAACATTTTGATCAACAGGATTGATCAAAATGTTTCACAATTAAATTTAAATAAGCATCTTCAGAGTTTAGGTGAGGCTGACAAAGACAAAATAAAACACCTAGGATTCATTTAAGGAAATAAGTTACACTAAGGCTGAAAGGTAAAAAAAATAGGTTTTAGGATGGATTTTCAACATGACAGTGAAGAAGCCTCTCAAATGTACAAGGGAAGGTTTTTACACAATAGGGGAGCAGCAGATGAGAAGGCCCTGTCCCCTCGGAGCTTCCTTCTAGACCTTGGGACCTGCAGGAGCAGCAGTAGAGAAGGCCCTGTCCCCTCGGAGCTTCCTTCTAGACCTTGGGACCTGCAGGAGCAGCAGTAGAGAAGGCCCTGTCCCCTCGGAGCTTCCTTCTAGACCTTGGGACCTGCAGGAGCAGCAGTAGAGAAGGCCCTGTCCCCTCGGAGCTTCCTTCTAGACCTTGGGACCTGCAGGAGCAGCAGTAGAGAAGGCTCTGTCCCCTCGGAGCTTCCTTCTAGACCTTGGGACCTGCAGGAGCAGCAGTAGAGAAGGCCCTGTCCCCTCAGAGCTTCCTTCTAGACCTTGGGACCTGCAGGAGCAGCAGTAGAGAAGGCCCTGTCCCCTCGGAGCTTCCTTCTAGACCTTGGGACCTGCAGGAGCAGCAGTTGAGAAGGCCGTGTCCCCTCGGAGCCAGTACATGAGACTGTAATTGAACCAGTTCAATTACAGTCTCATGTGATCATTGGGAGGATTGCAATTGACTGACTGGTTTTCTTTGGTGGCTGTTCTTCTGAAAACTGGACTGTTTGTTAGTAATAATTGTTATTCCTGCTGTGGCTGAAATGAAATGCAGGTCAAAGCATGTCCCGCGGTGTTCATCAGCTCGTCTGGAAGGTCATCAGCAGGAAAGCTGCCTTGCCTGGCTGCCTTTGGCCATGACTCGCCTTATTCAGGTTGAGTGCATTTAAAACAAACAGATATTTTCATTCTACTATTAGACATTTAGATTTAGTTTGTGGCTGTCACAAACCCTGTTTTGGTGTTAAGTCAGTGATGTGGTACAGGTTACTAAAAAGCACCAATTGATGCATCCTATTTTGAACTCGCTTTAGTGAAATTCCAGTTGAGGCAGCATCTCACTCCAACCCTTAGGGGATATCCCACCCTTTTCTGACTGAGAACTCTGGTCTCAGATTTGGAGGTGCTGATCGTCATCTCTGCCACTTCAAACAGAATCAAATCATTTGCAAAACAAAGCAGACACTATCTTGTCGCCACAAGATAGTCCAACATACCACTAACGGTGTGGACAAAACTCTCCCTCTGTTTGTATAGGGACTCAATTGACTGTAACAAGGAACACAGTACCCCATACCCCCCACAAAGTCAGCACAGTCGAGAGCATTCTCCAAGTTACAAAACACTGGAACTGGTTGGCCAAACTCCAGTGACCCTACAGGACCCTAGAGAGGGTACAGACCTGGTTCAGTGTTACAGGACCATGATGAAGCCATATATTTCCTCTTGGTTATTAGGTTTGCCTGTTGACCTTTTAAAGCACTCCTGCATAGACTTTACCAGTGAGGCTGAGGAATTTGAATATAAAAGCCACTTTTCAAGGCATCTCCTCCCACACCTGAGGATTTGCCTCAGCAGCTGCTGAGGCTGCAGCCTGCTTTGCCGGTCAGTACCTGGACCAACAAGCAAACCAAGACCTCTTCTTCAGATTGTCGGGTTACAGGATTACCGCAGACACCAGCTACTTTGCGGCCACAGCTTTTGTCAAGTGTCTCAACAATGTGGGCATGGACCATGACCCATTCAGACTTGCTGCTCCCACCTTCCTCAAGATGTGGTTGAAGCTCTGCTGGAGGTGGCAGTTAAATATCTCTCTGACCCGTCGTTCTTCCAAACTTTCCCAGCACACCCTCACTGTTTTGGGCTGCAGTGTCTACCTTCCTCCTTGATGTTAGAGGATCCCCTCACTGGACCTCTCCCTGGTGCCAGCAGGCTCCCACCATGCAGATTCCAATTATACTTTTTCCATTAAGCATTAAAGACAAATGTTCACACAGTTGAAATCATAAATTTAATGCACAACAAATACTGCATAAAGTCTAAAACTAAAAAACTCTGAAATGTTTCAACTGGACCAAACTGGCCATGATGTCACAAATATGCAACACTTTTGGAAATAGCCGTTCCACACCTGACATCAGCTGAAATCTTCCATCCATCCATTATCTATACCCGCTTTATCCGTTTCCGGGTCACGGGGGTCTGTCGGAGCCTATCCCGATGCATATCAGGCGAAAGGCAGGGGTACACCATGGACAGGTCGCCAGTCTGTCGCAAGGCCACATACAAACAACCAATCACACTCACATTCACACCCAGGGAGAATTTAGAAAGATCAATCAACCTACTCTGCATGTTTTTGGACTGTGGGAGGAAGCCGGAGTACCCGGAGGGAACCCACGCAAGCACGGGGAGAACATGCAAACTCCACACAGGAATCTTCCTGCTGGGAGGCAGCAGTGCTGACACTAAATTACTAAGAAACCGTTTGAAAAAGAATGATTGATTTCCTTGTCGGTAGCACTGCAGATGTGTTGCACTCAGCTTTAGATGCAGTTGCTCCTTTGAGAAAGAGGTTCTCTAACCGTAGGAGCTGAACTCCCTGGTTTAACTCACATATTCGTATACTAAAACAGAAAGTGCATAAAAGGCAGAGAAAGTGGTTCTGTTGTAGGTCTGTAGATGTTTATTGTGCATGGACTTGTAATTACAACAGCATAATAATCAGTGTGTTTTCCCATGTCCGTAATATCAGAAAGATCAGGAGCATCAGCCCACTGCTCACTAGTGAAACTAGTTGATGGGTTTAAAGCAGAGGTCCAATCTCGGTGTGCGTCGTACATACGTGGTGTGCACGATGTCCACACTGAGAAGAATGGTAATGGGGGAAAAAAAAAAGATCCAGATGTAGATTTGGAGGACAGGTCTTCTGTTATCAGGAACCATCACTCTGGAACCAACTTCCAGTTTGGGTGAAGGAGGCTGACACCACCTCCACCTTTAAAACCAAACTTCAAACATTTCTGTTTAATAAAGCATCTAGTTGGTGTAAACTTTAGTGTGTCAGGACCAGTAGTCACAGCTGCAGCTGCAGGACCAGACTAGAGCAGCTGGTCTTCAACACAGCTTCATCTGGATCTGCTGCTGTAGACCTGCTGCAGGGGGACCCCAACATGATCCACTGACCTGCAGTCCCACCTCTGACCACCTCAGTGTCTGCTGTCTACACCTGTTTAGATAGTGGTCTCTGTAGTCCACCAACTAACCAGGTACCAGTCATATAAACATGGAAGTCTTAGTTCTGCTGCTGAGGGATAGTTGCACTTATGTATCTGGTCTTTGGTACCTTTGACGGTGTGTCTGTGTCTCTCTTCTCTCTCTACTTCCTGCTCTACCCAGCTGGTCTTCAGCAGGAGGGTCCCCCTTATGATCCCGGTCCTGGTCCAGGTTTCTTCCCTCTTAAAAGGGGAGTTTTTGCCTACTGTTGTTTATGTAATAACTGCTCGGGGGTCATGTTCTGGTCTCTGGAAAGATCCTAGAGACAACTTGTGTTGTAATAGACGCTATATAAATAAAATTGAATTAAAACGCTTTTGTTTAGCTTTAAAAAAACATAGTGCCTGTGACCAGGGGGAACTGCTGGTGTCCAGAATAGCCAATGCAAATGTGACCATGGTCCTCAACTATCAGAAGTCCCTGTGATCATCAGGAATCATGCTGTCAGTCAGAACATTGAGACGTCTAGACAATAGCTGTACTCTTTCCATCCGGGCCAGAACCAGCAAAGATGTTGAGCACCAGCACCGGTAAGACACTGAATGTCATTGATTGCTTCCATCCTAGATGTTTTAAATTCAGACAAGAAGCAGGTGGTGCTTTGGCATACTACAACCTCTGTCTCAATATTTTCAACCCGGTCTCCTTGCTGCCCCATCCCACCCCCACCCACTCCCTGCTGCTGCCATCACCTTGTGCAAGGATGGTTCGAGCTTGGGTGTCAGCCAGAGAATAAACATGAATTTACATTTATAAACCATTTATTGAGTAAGGGCAATAGAGAGATGGTGTATGCCTTCATGTCGAGCCCCCGCCCCCGCCCCCCGCCCCACCCCCACATGGTTTCCTCAGCGAGAAGCGTGTGAGTAAATCTGCTTAACGGTTTTTCCACTGCAGCAGTGACAGTGCGTCCTGTTGCCCGATGCCTTTGGGTTTGGGTGAGATGTGGGGAGAATTTCATATCAGCATTAAACACACTTATCAAAGACAGTGAGAGTCAGGTGAGGTGGGGGGGGGGGTTCTGGGAAGGTGAAAGACTTCAAATCCCAGAGATGAGCAGCTTGTGTATGCTTTCTCAAAGCCACTTTGATCAGCACATCCTTTACTTGTTTCTGATAACCCATCACATGATTGAAATGTGGAGTTGAATAAAGGCATAAAAAAAGAAGAAACATCTTTTTAATGTTTTGGTAACAAGCACTTTATTTATACCCCTTTTTTCCATTTTTAAGACCAAAGAACCCTCCCAGAGGGTCTGTACTTTATAACAATGATTTGACAAAACCATTGTAAATTACTTTTTTAGCAGTAACAAAATTAAATCTTTTGGTTCTTTTGTATTCAGAGAACTAAAACAGTCAAAAAAGCACCTAAATGTTTTCATTTAGTCACTTACAAATGAAGACATTAAACTAATATTTCCCCAGACCAGCCAGAGTTCTGCTGTCGTAAAGTCGTCAAGTGTCCAGTTCAGCATTTTTGCTCTTCTGTGTTGGTATGAGGGGTGATAGTTTTACTTCAGAAAGCTCCAGATTTGGACACATAAGCATTGTTTTTCAGTGTTTTTGAATCAACATCAGATGTATGAGAAGACGTTGACCTGGTTGTTGTAAAGCCTGGCATCTATGGCCCTGGCTTCGGCTTCGGCTTCGGCTTCGGCTTCGGCTTCGGCTTCGGCTTCGGCTTCGGCTCATAACGAGATTTCTGCAGTCATGAACCTTCGTTTTCACTTTATTGATGACACCGAGCATCGTGGATAGCTGCTGCAACCATCTGCTGGACATACAAATTATGCAGGATATCCTCACATACTAATTCAGACTTGAGAAGCACCATGTGTTGATGAAACGATTGCAACGTAACTGCTGAAAAGTTGGGGTATATTTGAACTGTTTGCTGAGGCTGACCTTATTGTGAGGCAGGAGCCAGTAGCACCAGGAGCCCATTCAGCAAGGAATGGCTTTGGTTTCACTACACGGGAATCACAACCACTTTAGTTACAGATGAGCCATCACCGGTGCTGCACTGCTTTTTCCGAAGCATGCATTCCCGAAACCACTCTCCACTTAGGCTTTTTGACTTCAACTCAGCATCAGCTTTGGTACCATGCAGTGAATCAACCATTTCTAGGCTGCTCTGTGTGGTCGATCAACCTTTGTCCCAGGTAGCATCATCATCTTTTTTTTAAAGATTAATGTGGCGCTAGTGGCCTTTAGTGGAAGTTAGGTGGACAGGAAACAGGTAGAGAGGGGACCAGAAACCCAGTAAAGAGCGACAGTCTGGGACTCAGACCTGCGCTGCCTAGTATGCAGACACAAATCAAGTAGTATGCAGACACAAATCAAGTAGTATGCAGACAAAAATCAAGTAGTATGCAGACACAAATCAAGTAGTATGCAGACAGAAATCAAGTAGTATGCAGACACAAATCAAGTAGTATGCAGACACAAATCAAGTAGTATGCAGACACAAAACAAGTAGTATGCAGACAAAAATCAAGTAGTATGCAGACACAAATCAAGTAGTATGCAGACAGAAATCAAGTAGTATGCAGACACAAATCAAGTAGTATGCAGACACAAAACAAGTAGTATGCAGACACAAATCAAGTAGTATGCAGACAAAAATCAAGTAGTATGCAGACACAAATCAAGTAGTATGCAGACACAAATCAAGTAGTATGCAGACAGAAATCAAGTAGTATGCAGACACAAATCAAGTAGTATGCAGACAAAAATCAAGTAGTATGCAGACAGAAATCAAGTAGTATGCAGACACAAAAAAGTAGTATGCAGACACAAATCAAGTAGTATGCAGACAAAAATCAAGTAGTATGCAGACAGAAATCAAGTAGTATGCAGACACAAAAAAGTAGTATGCAGACACAAATCAAGTAGTATGCAGACACAAATCAAGTAGTATGCAGACACAAATCAAGTAGTATGCAGACACAAAACAAGTAGTATGCAGACACAAAACAGGTATCATGCAGACACAAAACAAGTAGTATGCAGACACAAATCAAGTAGTATGCAGACACAAATCAAGTAGTATGCAGAAACACAAAAAAGTAGTATGCAGACACAAATCAAGTAGTATGCAGACAAAAATCAAGTAGTATGCAGACAGAAATCAAGTAGTATGCAGACACAAAACAAGTAGTATGCATACACAAATCAAGTAGTATGCAGACACAAAAAAAAAATGGTATGCAGACACAAAACAAGTAGCATGCAGACACAAAACAAGTAGTATGCAAACACAAAACAAGTAGTATGCAGACACAAAACAAGTAGTATGCATACACAAAACAAGTAGTATGCAGACACAAAACAAGTAGTATGCAGACACAAAACAAGTAGTATGCAGACACAAAACAAGTAGTATGCAGACACAAAACAAGTAGTATGCAGACACAAAACAAGTAGTATGCAGACACAAAACAAGTAGTATGCAGACACAAAACAAGTAGTATGCAGACACAAAACAAGTAGCATGCAGACAAAAAACAAGTAGTATGCAGACACAAAACAAGTAGCATGCAGACACAAAACAAGTAGTATGCAGACACAAAACAAGTAGTATGCAGACACAAAACAAGTAGTATGCAGACACAAAACAAGTAGCATGCAGACACAAAACAGGTATCATGCAGACACAAAACAAGTTGTATGCAGACACAAATCAAATAGTATGCAGACACAAATCAAGTAGTATGCAGAAACACAAAAAAGTAGTATGCAGACACAAATCAAGTAGTATGCAGACAAAAATCAAGTAGTATGCAGACAGAAATCAAGTAGTATGCAGACACAAAACAAGTAGCATGCAGACACAAAACAAGTAGTATGCAGACACAAAACAAGTAGTATGCAGACACAAAACAAGTAGTATGCAGACACAAAACAAGTAGCATGCAGACACAAAACAGGTATCATGCAGACACAAAACAAGTAGTATGCAGACACAAATCAAGTAGTATGCAGAAACACAAATCAAGTAGTATGCAGACAAAAATCAAGTAGTATGCAGACAGAAATCAAGTAGTATGCAGACACAAAACAAGTAGTATGCATACACAAAACAAGTAGTATGCAGACACAAAACAAGTAGTATGCAGACACAAAACAAGTAGTATGCAGACACAAAACAAGTAGTATGCAGACACAAAACAAGTAGCATGCAGACACAAAACAAGTGGTATGCAGACACAAAACAGGTATCATGCAGACACAAAACAAGTAGTATGCAGACACAAAACAAGTAGTATGCAGACACAAAACAAGTAGTATGCAGACACAAAACAAGTAGCATGCAGACACAAAACAAGTAGTATGCAGACACAAAACAAGTAGTATGCAGACACAAAACAAGTAGCATGCAGACACAAAACAAGTGGTATGCAGACACAAATCAAATGGTAAGCACACAAAAATATATTAAGTCAATTTTCTCTTCATTCTTGAACTAATCTGAAGGCCACATGATGTTAGGAGGTCTGAAGGATCGACTCTGTAGAAAGTTGGTGACCGCTTGGCACTATTCACCTCAGCATCCGCTGACCTGCAGAAAGTTGGTGACCTCTTTGCGCCTCAGCATCCGCTGACCTGCTCCATCAGTTTACGTGACCGACCACTTTGTGTCTGAGTTGCTGTCGCTCCCAAACACTTCCATGTTCTTATAATACAGCTGACAGGAATATTTAGGATCCAGGAAATTTCAGGACTGGATTTGTTGCACAGGTATCATCCTGTCACAGCTCCACGCTGGAATTAACTGAGCTCTGAGAACGAGTCATTCTTTCACAATAGTTGTAAAAACAGTCTGCATGTCGAGGTGCTGGGTTTTATACAGCTGTGGCCGTGGAAGTGACTGGAACACCTGTTCTCAGTAGATCAAAAAATCAAGTTTGTAAGCGTTTTTTAATGTACATAAAGCTTTTAGTTCTGCAGTTAATGTATAATTAATACTAATATAATGTGTCTTGTCTTTTCTACCTTTGACGGTGTGTCTGTCTCCTCTCTGTTCTTCATCCTCTCTTTCCTGTCTTTCTTGTCCTGCTCTACCAAGCCGGTCTTCAGCAGGAGGGTCCCCCCTATGATCCAGGTCCTGGTCCAGGTTTCTTCCCCCCTATGATCCAGGTCCTGGTCCAGGTTTCCCCCCCCCCATGATCCAGGTCCTGGTCCAGGTTTCTTCCCCCCCATGATCCAGGTCCTGGTCCAGGTTTCTCCCCTCTTAAAGGGGAGTTTTTCCTGCCGTTATTATGTAATAATTGCTCGGGGGTCATGTTCTGGTCTCTGAAAACCACGTAGGGACTTGATAGATGTTAGACATTATATAAATTCAATGGAATTGATTTGAATTGATTCAAATTCAACTGAATTAAATTTAAATTGTTTTTCATTGTAAGTAAATAGTTTGCCCCATTGCAGGCAGTCAATTAGCCAGAATGCAGAAGATATTTGAGATGAAGAGTGTTGACAGCAACAATGACGAATGTGCCGGTGGAGAGGGCGCGTTGTCAAATCACAGCTGACATGACGGAGTCCACTGATGTGCTGCCCGAAGCAGACGACACCTGAAATACAGCTGAACCACGCAGTACTGCACGTACCAGTACACAGTACACAGTACACATGTACCACTACAGGCACCGGTATTTTTAGATGTGCTTCTTACATGAAACAACTGCAGCATCCTGGTGCACGAGTCCCATCTGTCCACTCATAAGGACCTGTCAAAATCAGCAGATAGGAGCACGTGTCACAGAGACTCATCCACATCCAGATCTCTGAAACCTGCACAACGTTAGATGATGAGTACAAAACAACTGGTGGGATGCCGCTGTTCTTCTGGACATCGGCTCCTGTTTAACAGTCGATTAGTTCCTCCGTGCAGTTTGACGTGTTTTCAGGCTTCACAGTCATCTCAATGTCCGTGTGTCCGATGTCCGAGTGTTTTCAGTGTACAGCAGTGAGCAGCAGGGTTCAAGAAACGGCTTCATTCAGTAGAAAAAAGACTGTCTCAGCAGTTTCAGGGAAAGGCTGCAGGCTGCTCAGGCCAGTGGCATTTCTGACAACATCTCACTCGGCCGTACACTTGAGAACGGTGATGGACGAGTGGAGGTGAGGTCTGGTGAGACCAACGTAGAGATGTTTGATCTGAAAGTCCAGAATCACGTTTGATGAAAACAACTCGACAGAAACACCTCAAACCCCACTGTGTCTCCTTTAGCAACTGTGGTGGACGGATGATGGTCTGGAGTGGACACCTGTCACTCTTTGAGTGGACCATGAACTCATCTGTGGACAAAAGTATGTTAGAAACAGATCTGAGGACAGCTGACAGTCAAAGATTGGCTGAAACCTGGTCGTGTGACAGGAAGCTTCTCTGTTTCTATGTCTACTTCTCATTTCTCTATTTTCTTCTAGATTTAGTTTGATAATGAAACTGTATGTCTAGTGTTGCTGTTCATCTGAGGTTGCATTTTTAGACTTGGCTGGGCCCAGGTGTTTTTGTTTCTTTATTTCTTTGTCCTGATACCTTTAACCTTACATTTCAAAGATACATGGTTGTATCGTTACACAAAACAAGATTCTATAATGAAATTTTAGACACAGTCCCTCAGGAGGCAAAGACAAACTATTGGAACAAAACAGCATAATACATTCATCAGCTGAGAGAAAATTGGCTTCTCTGGTTGGCTGATCAGAGGACATCAGAGACCGAGATGTTCTGAAGGCTTCCTGCTCTTAATCCAGTCCCTTCACTTTCTCATCCACTGCTAATAAGAGCACTTCTGTTCAGGTACAGTAGAATATATATCAGAAATGTACAATATAAAACCCCTTAAACAGATGGGTTAAAACAAAGAAAAAACCCGTCATATTTTAATCTAGTGATGCTGCAAACCTCATGATTCTGAGTCTGATGTTCTTGGGTTGAAACCCCTGGTCCCAGTGATTCCCAGTTCTTCCACACATGTTTGACTGGATTCCTGTCACGGATTCAGTAGAGTCATAAAATGTTGCAGTTTTCTTAAAACTCAGCACTGCACGAACATAGTTAGCAGTCATGGGTAAAAGTTAGTACCCACTTATTTAATCGTTTATGTTGGAGTCTACTTGGAGTAGATGTTAGAAGACTACAACGTCAGATGGAAGCGAACAAGGCACTTTTCACCGTGACGTTATTATCTTAACACAAATGAAGCCAATCATTACAAATATTAAGTGAGCAAAACTAAAAAACCATCAGTAGATGTTTCCTCCAGCAGCAGGAACCCTCAGTAGATGTTTCCTCCAGCAGCATGAACCCTCAGTAGATGTTTCCTCCAGCAGCAGGAACCCTCAGTAGATGTTTCCTCCAGCAGCATGAACCCTCAGTAGATGTTTCCTTCAGCAGCAGGAACCCTCAGTAGATGTTTCCTTCAGCAGCAGCAACCCTCAGTAGATGTTTCCTTCAGCAGCAGGAACCCTCAATAGATGTTTCTTTCAGCAGCAGGAACCCTCAGTAGATGTTTCCTCCAGCAGCAGGAACCCTCAATAGATGTTTCTTTCAGCAGCAGGAACCCTCAGTAGATGTTTCCTCCAGCAGCAGGAACCCTCAATAGATGTTTCTTTCAGCAGCAGGAACCCTCAGCAGAAGTTTCCTTCAGCAGCAGGAACCCTCAGCAGAAGTTTCCTCCAGCAGCATGAACCCTCAGTAGATGTTTCCTTCAGCAGCAGGAACCCTCAGTAGATGTTTCCTTCAGCAGCAGCAACCCTCAGTAGATGTTTCCTTCAGCAGCAGGAACCCTCAATAGATGTTTCTTTCAGCAGCAGGAACCCTCAGTAGATGTTTCCTCCAGCAGCAGGAACCCTCAATAGATGTTTCTTTCAGCAGCAGGAACCCTCAGTAGATGTTTCCTCCAGCAGCAGGAACCCTCAATAGATGTTTCTTTCAGCAGCAGGAACCCTCAGCAGAAGTTTCCTTCAGCAGCAGGAACCCTCAGCAGAAGTTTCCTCCAGCAGCATGAACCCTCAGTAGATGTTTCCTTTAGCAGCAGGAACCCCCAGTAGAAGTTTCCTTCAGCAGCAGGAACCCCCAGTAGAAGTTTCCTTCAGCAGCAGGAACCCTCAGCAGAAGTTTCCTTCAGCAGCAGGAACCCTCAGCAGAAGTTTCCTTCAGCAGCAGGAACCCTCAGTAGATGTTTCCTCCAGCAGCAGGAACCCTCAGTAGATGTTTCCTCCAGCAGCAGGAACCCTCAGTAGATGTTTCCTTCAGCAGCAGGAACCCTCAGTAGATGTTTCCTTCAGACGCAGGAACCCCCAGTAGAAGTTTCCTTCAGCAGCAGGAACTCTCATTAGATGTGTCCTTCAGCAGCAGGAACTCCGTAGATGTTTCCTTCAGCAGCAGGAACCCTCAGTAGAAGTTTCCTTCAGCAGCAGGAACTCTCAGTAGATGTTTCCTTCAGCAACGTCAACCCTCAGTAGAAGTTTCCTTCAGCAGCAGGAACTCTCAGTAGATGTTTCCTTCAGCAACGTCAACCCTCAGTAGATGTTTCCTCCAGCAGCAGGAACCCTCAGTAGATGTTTCCTCCAGCAGCAGGAACCCTCAGTAGATGTTTCCTTCAGCAGCAGGAACCCTCAGTAGATGTTTCCTTCAGACGCAGGAACCCTCAGTAGAAGATTCCTTCAGCAGCAGGAACCCCCAGTAGAAGTTTCCTTCAGCAGCAGGAACTCTCATTAGATGTGTCCTTCAGCAGCAGGAACTCCGTAGATGTTTCCTTCAGCAGCAGGAACTCTCAGTAGAAGTTTCCTTCAGCAGCAGGAACCCCCAGTAGAAGTTTCCTTCAGCAGCAGGAACCCTCAGTAGAAGTTTCCTTCAGCAGCAGGAACTCTCAGTAGATGTTTCCTTCAGCAACGTCAACCCTCAGTAGAAGTTTCCTTCAGCAGCAGGAACTCTCAGTAGATGTTTCCTTCAGCAACGTCAACCCTCAGTAGATGTTTCCTTCAGCAGCAGGAACCCCCAGTAGAAATTTCCTTCAGCAGCAGGAACCCTAAGTAAAAATTTCCTTCAGCAGCAGGAACCCTCAGTAGAAGTTTCCTTCAGCAGCAGGAACCCCCAGTAGAAGTTTCCTTCAGCAGCAGGAACCCTCAGCAGAAGTTTCCTTCAGCAGCAGGAACCCTCAGTAGATGTTTCCTTCAGCAGCAGGAACCCCCAGTAGAAGTTTCCTTCAGCAGCAGGAACCCTCAGCAGAAGTTTCCTCCAGCAGCATGAACCCTCAGTAGATGTTTCCTTCAGCAGCAGGAACCCTCAGTAGAAGTTTCCTTCAGCAGCAGGAACCCTCAGTAGATGTTTCCTTTAGCAGCAGGAACCCCCAGTAGAAGTTTCCTTCAGCAGCAGGAACTCTCAGCAGAAGTTTCCTTCAGCAGCAGGAACTCTCAGTAGATGTTTCCTTCAGCAGCAGGAACCCTCAGTAGATGTTTCCTCCAGCAGCAGGAACCCTCAGTAGATGTTTCCTTTAGCAGCAGGAACCCTCAGTAGATGTTTCCTTCAGCAGCAGGAACCCCCAGTAGAAGTTTCCTTCAGCAGCAGGAACCCTCAGCAGAAGTTTTCTTCAGCAGCAGGAACCCTCAGTAGAAGTTTCCTTCAGCAGCAGGAACTCTCAGTAGATGTTTCCTTTAGCAGCAGGAACCCCCAGTAGAAGTTTCCTTCAGCAGCAGGAACCCCCAGTAGAAGTTTCCTTCAGCAGCAGGAACTCTCAGCAGAAGTTTCCTTCAGCAGCAGGAACTCTCAGTAGATGTTTCCTTCAGCAGCAGGAACCCTCAGTAGATGTTTCCTCCAGCAGCAGGAACCCTCAGTAGATGTTTCCTCCAGCAGCAGGAACCCTCAGTAGATGTTTCCTTCAGCAGCAGGAACCCTCAGTAGATGTTTCCTTCAGACGCAGGAACCCTCAGTAGAAGTTTCCTTCAGCAGCAGGAACCCCCAGTAGAAGTTTCCTTCAGCAGCAGGAACTCTCATTAGATGTGTCCTTCAGCAGCAGGAACTCCGTAGATGTTTCCTCCAGCAGCAGGAACCCTCAGTAGATGTTTCCTTCAGCAGCAGGAACCCTCAGTAGATGTTTCCTTCAGACGCAGGAACCCTCAGTAGAAGATTCCTTCAGCAGCAGGAAAGCCCAGTAGAAGTTTCCTTCAGCAGCAGGAACTCTCATTAGATGTGTCCTTCAGCAGCAGGAACTCCGTAGATGTTTCCTTCAGCAGCAGGATCTCTCAGGAGAAGTTTCCTTCAGCAGCAGGAACCCCCAGTAGAAGTTTCCTTCAGCAGCAGGAACCCTCAGTAGAAGTTTCCTTCAGCAGCAGGAACTCTCAGTAGATGTTTCCTTCAGCAACGTCAACCCTCAGTAGAAGTTTCCTTCAGCAGCAGGAACTCTCAGTAGATGTTTCCTTCAGCAACGTCAACCCTCAGTAGATGTTTCCTTCAGCAGCAGGAACCCCCAGTAGAAATTTCCTTCAGCAGCAGGAACCCTAAGTAGAAATTTCCTTCAGCAGCAGGAACCCTCAGTAGAAGTTTCCTTCAGCA
>JABWDQ010000184.1:2998021-3006573 GCA_014839995.1 Xenentodon cancila | reverse complement strand
TAGAGCGTGATAGACAGGGCAGCCTAAAGGTATACTCAAAAAAGTCTTCGCCAGGGGCCTTTTTGGCTCCATTCAAACAGTTTTTGCCAAGTGGCAGAGTAGCTGCCAGTTTCCACAGCAATCTCTGCCACCTGTGATGGATGGCCCAGTGGGTTCTTCCACACAAACGCAGCTGTGATTGCACAGAGCCATAATGCAGGAATGAGGGGGACCTGGGAAGAGCAGATAGACGGAGCTTTTATAAGCTCTCATTTTGCTTTGAGCAGAAATGTTGAGAGGCTCGGAGGCTGTAGAGAATTAGTGGTGGTCAAGCGGTGGTCAAGCGGAGCTGTACCAGTTTTCCCTGACAGGAGAAAAATTGGACAAACATTTTAATCTTTTTCCTTTTATAACTTTGTGTCAAGTAAAGCGCATGACATTTGGGATTAAACAAATTCACAGAATTGGTCAATTAAAAGAAGGGTTTCATGTAGAACTGCTTTTGTGTCCATTTATAAGATTGGGTCTGAAAATATTTGGACACTGACTCAAGTCAGTCAAGATTTCCTTTTTACCAAAAATTTAGTTTAAGCTTTTTTTTTTTTTTTTTTTTGAATATGGTAATATAAAGTCAAACAGACAGTTGATTTATTCAAATCTGTTTTGTAATGATTAACCAGACAGAGGGCAACTACATTAGTCCAATTAATTCAAAGCCAATAAAATAATAATTACTGCTTCACTCAGGAAATCAACTGATCCAAACCGTTCTTAGCTCCGATCCCCCGTCCCGGTCAAACACCAGGCGACTGTGGAAAGAAAAACTCCTTTAACATGTAGAAACCTCTGGCAGGACCAGACTCAGGAAGGACCAGCACCCACCTGGACCGGTTGGAGGTTGAGAGGACAGCAAAGAGGAGACGAGAACAACAGATCAGGAACACCTGCTGGAAGAAGGAACACAGGTTCAGAACGTCAACTACGGTCATTAATAGAGTTGGAGTAGAAGAGAACAGAGGGAGGAGAGGTGCATCATGGGAGGTGTCCCAGCAGTCCAGGTCTACAGCAGCATAAGGAAGGGATGTTCCAGGTCACCTGATCCATCACTATCTATAAACTTTATCACAAAGGAAGGTTTGAAGCTTCATCTTAAAGACAGAGAGGGTGTCTGCTTCCTGAACACAAACTGGCAGCTGGTTCCAGAGGAGAGGAACCTGATACCTGAAGGTTCTAGCTCCCATTCTACTTTTAGAACCTCAAGGAACCACGCGTTGACCTGCCGTCTGGGAGACAAGTGTTCTGCTTGGGAAATCTGGAACTATGAGCTCTTTTAGATCCACCATCATAGGAGAAGCACAGATACAAGTCATCTGATGGACGACAATCAGGGATACAAGTTCACTATCACAGGATAAACACAGATGCAAGTCCACCTTCAGAGGACAAGAGGAGGTCATTGGTGGCCGTCACCAGAACAGTTTCTGTACTACGATAATTTCAATTGTAAATACTCAGAGTTGAGCTGCAAATATTTTCTTCAAGAGTTTTGGACATAAAAGGGACTCATTTGTGGGACGTCCGGTGTCCAGCTCTCTGGAGACCATTCCTCTGCATCTCTATGGGGTTGAGCTCTGACTCATTCTGTGGTGGATTTATTTTCATGGATCCTCCTGAGTAAAAAATATTTCTCTTTTTTTGGGGGGAGTCACCACATGGATTATTGTGTGTCATATATGACTTTAAAATAGTTTTAAATGCCAGATGCCTTCCAGCCAACAACCCTCTGCATTTATCTAGTCTTCCATTGCTGGTCCCAAGCCCAGCAGCATGAGATCACTGGCCGGTGACCCCTTTTATGCACTCTAAAATAAAGACCTTGTAATATGGCCCCAGATAGTGGGTGCAAAAGGGTGAAACGACATCTCTGAAGGTTTGATTAAGAATGAAACAGTCGCCAGTGCAACTGTTTTGCAGGACAGAGCTCGGTGCTCTTGAGACAGAATAACACGCAGCTCAACATCTTTGCAGAGGTGTAGGACAGCTACCAAACTGTGTAGACACAACAGAACCCACAGAGTGGCTAAAAAGACACCTTCCATCACAATTCTGACAAAAACAAAAATCACAATTTAAACAAGCGTTCTCCCAGTACTGCTCTGAATAGCCACGGTGCTTTTTGGCAAACTTCAGGCTGGAAAATGACATCCTGACTGGTCAGAACCTTCTGCCTGGTAGACTCATGATCAGAGATGTTTCCAGACCCAGTGATGTATTCAGGTCTTTAGTCTTCCTTACTTCATGGAGGATTCTGTGTTGTGTCTTTTGGGTCATCTTGGCTGGACATTCACTTCTAGGAGGAGTATCTGCTGTCTCTGTTTCTAGACAGCTTGTGGACAGATGGATGATCAACACTGAGATCCTGAGATGTTGTATCTCGTTCCAGCCATCTGCAGATCAACTACCCTTGATCATTTGTCTTCAAAGATCTCCTTTTAGCGACGTAAACTTCACATTGGTGCTTCTTATGAACAGCAACCTCGGCTGCAAGGTGCTTTTGTTGAAGGAATTATTCTCTGGGTTCACTTACTTTTCCTCCAGCTGTGAATGTTTGATGGCTATGTTCTTTGAAGACACAAAAGCGTTTGAGTAAACAGCTTATTAATATCTTTATGTTTGTTATTGTGATTTAGATGAAGATCACATCAAATTGTTATGATAAATGAATGCAGAAAACAACTTCACACACACTTTCAACTACTCAACAGTTTCCTGTCAAGTATCTACAGTCAGTGACTGTCAGCAAGTTTGCTTTAAAAGAAGCATTAAATGTGTGTTTTTCTTTCTTTCTCTCTCTCTCTAGCGAGACATGCTGGATGTCAATCAAATCATGAAGGATCTGGCCAGCATGGTCCATGAACAAGGAGACACCATAGGTAAAAGACTGCTCACGTGATTTGTTTGTGTGTGTAGTCGCATGGCTGCCTTTGACTCAATTAGTAAATGTAATCTCTGTGAGCATGTTTTGATATGATGCACTTGATTAATATCTTGAACTAAAAACACTTGTGGGCAAAACAAACTTTTTAACCTCTGAGATGTTGCTGCCACGCTCAAAGACTGATGTGAAGCAGAATGCCGTGAGTTTTCACAGACGGCAGAAATCCATTTCGACACCCCAGTATCTGTAAACGCCTCTCCGTCCCCTGCAGTGATGCAGACTTGGCAAAAGGAATGAAATTTAGCACACAGATGTAAACGCTTCGCTGCTGGGTCACAAATCCTCCATCAGCTCTGTCTGACTCCATCATGAGCATTCATAATGCTGCAAAGAGATATACCTGAAAAATGTGGTGGTGATGGGGCTGCAGATCAATTCTGGGCAGAAGTGAAAGGTCTGATAAAGCAGATAAGTCTAAATTAAGATTACTGTCTCCAGCTGTGGTCTGCGTTGCAAAACATTTTAAGCTGTTGCTGGAGGAGAATCAGTTATAGTCTGGTGTCTGACGTGCACGGACAAATAGATAGCTGAAGGGTTAAGTTAACATTTTAAGCTGCAGCCGTTGCATGGATTCCTTTAAAGGATAAGGCAAATACTGCTCCAACTGTCAGCAAATCACATAAAAATACCAAACTGGCAGCCCTGATCTGTGCTTCTTGGCCCTGAGCCCACGAGTTCCCACTGAACATGTAAATACTCCAAATAAACACTGATAGTGGGAGACATGACATCCGAACTCAACGAAACGTTTCCAGGTCATGGTTTGGACCGAGGCCTGACCACCGAGCTCACACCATCCAGCCTCTCCCTGAGTCTTGGCTCCAGCTTAGAAACACTTGAAACAAGAGGCTGGAGCTTCAGCCTTCACCTTCAGTCATTAACAGTCATGAAGCTGCTGAAAATAGCTTACTTCGAAGGGTGGCTGGACTGCTGGACTGCTGAACTGCTGGGCTGCCGGACTGCTGAACTGCTGGGCTGCTGGACTGCTGGACTGCTGGACTGCTGGACTGCTGGACTGCTGGACTGATGGACTGCTGACCTGCTGGGCTGCCGGACTGCTGAACTGCTGGGCTGCTGGACTGCTGGACTGCTGGACTGCTGGACTGCTGGACTGCTGACCTGCTGGGCTGCTGGACTGCTGGGCTGCTGGACTATGGGGCTGCCGGACTGCTGGACTGGTCAACTGCCGGACTGCCGGACCGCTGGACTGGTGAACTGCCGGACTGCTGGACTGCCGGACTGCTGGACTACAGGGCTGCCGGACCGCTGGACTGGTCAACTGCCGGACTGCTGGACTGGTCAACTGCCGGACTGCCGGACCGCTGGACTGGTGAACTGCTGGACTGCCGGACTGCTGGACTACAGGGCTGCCGGACCGCTGGACTGGTCAACTGCCAGACTGCTGGACTGCGAGACTGGTGAACTGCCGGACTGCTGGACTGCCGGACTGCTGGACTACAGGGCTGCCGGACCGCTGGACTGGTCAACTGCCAGACTGCTGGACTGCGAGACTGGTGAACTGCTGGACTGCTGGACTGGTCAACTGCCGAACTGCCAGACTGCTGGACTGCTGGACTGCCGGACCGCTGGACTGGTGAACTTTCGGACCGCTGGACTGCTGGACCGCTGGACTGGTGAACTGCTGGACCGCTGGACTGCTGGACCACTTGACTGGTGAACTGCCGAACTGCTGGACTGCCGGACTGGTGGACTGGTGGACTGCCGGACTGCCGGACTGCTGGACTGCTGGACTGCTGGACTGCCGGACCGCTGGACTGTTGAACTGTCGGACCGCTGGACTGCTGGACCGCTGGACCGGTGAACTGCCGGACCGCTGGACTGCTGGACCGCTGGACTGGTGAACTGCCAAACTGCTGGACTGCTGGACTGGTGGACTGGTGGACTGTCGGACCGCTGGACTGCTGGACTGGTGGACTGGTGGACTGGTGGACTGGTGGACTGCTGGACTGCCGGACTGCTGGACTGCCGGACTGCTGGACTGCTGGACTGCCGGACTGGTGGACTGGTGGACTGTCGGACCGCTGGACTGTCGGACCGCTGGACTGGTGAAATGCCGAACTGGTGGACTGCTGGACTGGTGGACTGGTGGACTGTCGGACCGCTGGACTGCTGGACTGGTGGACTGGTGGACTGGTGGACTGGTGGACTGCTGGACTGCCGGACTGCTGGACTGCCGGACTGCCGAACTGCTGGACTGCCGAACTGGTGGACTGGTGGACTGCCGGACTGGTGGACTGCTGGACCGCTGGACTGGTGAACTGCCGAACTGGTGGACTGCCGGACTGCCGGACTGCCGGACTGCTGGACTGGTGAACTGCCGAACTGGTGGACTGCCGGACTGCTGGACTGGTGGACTGCCGGACTGCTGGACTGCCGGACTGCCAGACTGGTGGACTGCTGGACTGCCGGACTGGTGGACTGCTGGACTGCTGGACTGTCGGACTGCTGGACTGCTGGACCGCTGGACTGGTGAACTGCCGAACTGGTGGACTGCCGGACTGCTGGACTGGTGGACTGGTGGACTGGTGGACTGCCGGACTGCCGGACTGGTGGACTGCTGGACTGCTGGACTGGTAAAAAATGCTTTAAGGGATGTGCTAGTACTATGAATATATTTTGGATATTTTGAAAGCAGTAAACATACATTTTTCCACTTCAAGAACTGATTTCTGGACCCTAACAAGGGAAGGACATGTGGCGGTCTGTGAGACAGCTGTGTTTGTAGGGGGATAGAACGCTGGTTCTCATGTTCCAGTCTGGATGATACCAGTGCAGGCTGATTCGGCGTGAAAGGAGCACCTGTCCACGCCTTTACTGTTTTCTCCTCAGATGCACGAGTGTTGGTTAGACTAACGTTGGAGTGCTGAATGGAACTGGTGTGTTCAACATATTTTTTCTGTGGCTTTAAGAAGGTTTTCATTGCTTGTTGACATTTTCCTACTGTTGTATGTCTCTCAGGGCTCAGGAACATGATATTCTTTTCAAACAGAAAACACACGCTCAACCGCCTTCTCTCAGACCAAACATAAAGTCTGATCAGCCTCAAACCACAACCACATTTTACAATATCATATTTACTGCATTACTGTAATAAAATTAAACTGCTAAGGCAAATGTCTGTATTTGCATGTAAAAAGAGCGTGGACATGGTGTCTTGTATATGGAAGGTAGAGGAACACAGTGTCTCCTTCCACATGGGTGAGCAGAGAAACAGAAGACGACTCTGGAAGTCTGCAGAGCTCATTACACCACAGCAGAGCTCCAGTCTGAACATTACTGACTCGGACAGTGA
Organism: Xenentodon cancila; assembly: GCA_014839995.1. Lineage (NCBI taxonomy): Eukaryota > Metazoa > Chordata > Actinopteri > Beloniformes > Belonidae > Xenentodon > Xenentodon cancila. Next base: position 3,000,283 of record JABWDQ010000184.1, on the reverse strand, counting down.
TGGAGCCTTTCTCACCAAAAGAGCTCTATTAAATTCACTAATGACCTTTTGTGAGCAAGACTTCCTGGTGTAGTGGCAGATATGAAAACTGTGACGATACTGTGGAGGTGTGTGCAGGCACAGCAACAGGTAACACAGAGAAGCTGAGGAAGGGTGGGTTCAAGTTTTTCATATGAACACCAGATGAAGTCCTGCAGTCAGGAGGTTACCTGAGTAGACCAGCACCGGCACCACAAACAACATTCCATCCATCCATCCATCCATCCATCCATCCATCCATCCATCCATCCATCCATCCATCCATCCATCCATCCATCCATCCACCCATCCATCCATCCATCCATCCATCCATCCATCCATCCATCCATCCTTCCAACCTTTCATCATCCATCCATCCATCCATCCATCCATCCATCCGTCCATCCACCCATCCATCCATCCATCCATCCATCCATCCATCCATCCATCCATCCATCCATCCATCCATCCGTCCATCCATCCGTCCATCCGTCCATCCATCCGTCCATCCATTCGTCTATCCATCCATCCATCCATCCATCCATCCATCCAACCTTCCATCCGTCCATCCATCCATCCATCCGTCCATCCATCCATCCATCCATCCATCCTTCCGTCCGTCCGTCCGTCCGTCCGTCCGTCCATCCGTCCGTTCGTCTGTCCATCCATCCATCCGTCCGTCCGTCCGTCCGTCCATCCATCCGTCCATCCATCCATCCTTCCGTCCGTCCGTCCGTCCGTCCGTCCGTCCGTCCGTCCGTCCATCCATCCATCCATCCATGCGTCCATCCATTCGTCTATCCATCCGTCCGTCCGTCCGTCCGTCCGTCCGTCCATCCGTCCATCCATTAACATCTGCATATCCAATGCCAGGTCGGGGCGACCGCTGCCTACATAGAGAGACCCCGGCCTCTTTCTCCCCAGCCACTTCCTCCTGCTTCATTTAGGAAAATACCTGGAACTCCATGACTAGCCTCTAGATATAATCTCTCCAGCATGTCCTGGGTCTGCCATGGAGCCTCCTGCCAGCTATACCTAAAACACCTCCCTCCAGAGGTTTTCAGGGGCCAGGGAGCATTCCCGAACCGCCCCAACTGGCTCCTCTTGGTGTGAAGGAGCAGTGACTTTACTCCGAGGGTTGGAACTGAGAGCCGAAGAGCTCTCTTCACCACAACAGACCGATACAGAGAATAAAAACACATTTACTGACTCATTACTACTCAAGAGTTCTATTTTTTTAGAGAGTATTGTGAGACTGAAGACAAAAGACGTTTTTTTTTTGGAAATTCTAATGTTTTACACAACTGACACTTCTGAAGGTGGCGTGTTTGAATGATTCTTACCCCAACACATGAACAGAAAAGGGACATTTAGTTGCTTTGTGTAGAAATGAGCTGGATGTGAATTAATATTCTGACTGGAAGCCCGGTGAATTACACTTTTCATGTTTATTATGCTGCAACATGGATTCAGAAAACTGGAAAGAGTTTACCATCAATAATTTATGAACCCAGGTTTTTATAAACCAAAAACAAAACAAAAAAAAAACCTTGTTTAATAAACCTGTAACAGCGAATAAAATGTCTGGAAACGAGACCGTCCTGAACAGTGGTCTGGATGCGAGCAGATGTTGCTCTAAAACCTCGGTTTATTTTTCAGCACCGATCTTTCCTTTCCAGATGTGCCAGTTGTCTGTTCCATGTATGTTGAAGCACCTCCATACCATGCAGGATGCAGGATCCTGACGTGAGTGCTGTTTACCGGGGCAGAGATGTTTCAGGTGTTCCCACTTTCATACTGAGGAACATTATTCTGAAATTGTTTGGCAGTCTGTGGACAGTTTCTTCTCAGACTGTTGACCTTCTGTCCATTACGTCTGAGACTCTGTCTCCGTAAGATGACCCTTTTCGACCCAGTCACGTCACTGAGCTGCTGACTAACCTCCTGAGTGGTGGACGTTTCTCCAGGGGTTTCTTTTGGCACAACTTCCCTTTCAGCCTTTTCTGAGACATGTTGCTGCCATTAAATTCAAAATGAGCTCATGATTTGTCATGAAGAATTCAAATGTCTCACTTTCTGTGTTTTATCGTAGCTAAATTATGGGTTTATAAGATTTTAAAATCAGCAGAGTGTGTTTTTATTTACCATTTTAAACATTGTCCAAACATTTTTGGTACTGGCGTATTGAACGTACTGGATAAATATTTGTAATGTGTAGAAGAAAAAACAATAAAAAGATTAGGC